>JAXQQM020073991.1:0-123079 GCA_034641835.2 Pinus albicaulis
AGATGTGAAAACAAATCACTATGACCAGTCATATGATTACTGTTACACCATTTTTTGGTCATCTAACCTAGTATCATTAGATGGACCCAAGTACACCATGTAAGACCAATTTTACCCTAAGTAAAATTGCTTTCACTATGTAAAATAACTTAATAAACCACATTTATTAGGTTGTTTATGGTCTGAACAGGAAACCCCAAAAGGAAATATTAAACAAACCTATTTTGTTTAATTTTCCTCATGGAATAATTAATTAAACCATAATTTAATTATTATTCCTAGTCATGTTTAACCCAAAAACAAAGAAATTAATTAGATAAACCTTTATTTATCTTATTATTTTCTAGGAATAATTATTTAAATCTTATTTAGATAATATTCCTTGTTAAATATGACCAAATCATCCACAAATAATTAAATAAATCATTATTTATTTTATTATCCTTCGACCACTTCCTTAAAAAGATAAATAAATCATTTATTTATTTATTATTAACAAATAAATGGATTTGACCCAAGTCAAATACTTTTTCCCTCCAACAAATATAATAAAATATTCCATAAAAGGTGGATCTAGATTTGGTTAACATTATTTTAATCATGCACCAAGATCTAGAATGACCCAATATTTTGTTATAAATAGGAGGGTTTTTCCTACCATTCTTCACCTTTTGTTTCCCATTAGATCACTCTGGATCTAAACTCTTGGTCTGACTTTGAACCATTATCATTGTCATATTTTCCATTATTTGCTGTGTGAGCTCCCTTTGAGTTCTATCTTTGTCTGGGTTTTCTGCATCAACGGGAGAGAGAAATGCTAGATCTGAAGTGCTGAGGACTTCCAAGAACCCATCCCATTGAGGAGAATTGGAAACATCTTCTTGTTTTCCTCCTAGGTGCCCTTAATACAAAAAATTCTTTCAAAAATTGTTCTTGTCTTGTCTATTGGATATATGGAGCAAACCCTTCTTTTTACTGCTTAATGTCTTTCTATGCATAGATCTGGTTTTTTGCAGCTCTTGTCTTGATCAACTAATTGCAGATCTGAAGATATTGGTAGCCACATTTGATGTTATGGCTATTAGTTATGCGTAGCTAAAGTGGTATTTTTTCGTACACTTCGACAAAGGATTCATACTAACAATTGGTGACTCCACACGGGTTTTCAATTACGACCGTTGTCGTTTTTCATATTCCTGCATATCCAGCTACTTCAGACCCTAGGGTTTCTTTTCAGATTTTTGTTTTTTCCTATTTTCATGTGGTTTTTTACCTATAAAACCCTAAAACATTAAAATTTCTAACTTCCGTGTGTTTCTGGCCCTATTGCGCAGGTGACAGACATCAGCCGCAACTGAGATGACAACTTTTCCGGAAATCTGCCGCCGAGACATCCGGAGCTTGAGGTCGCACTTTTCAGCCCAGAAACTGTGACCTGGACCTCCAGGTCACACTTTTCAGCCCATTTTCGGCGACCTGCATAGAAAACAGGTCAGAACCTACGACCTGCCGATTTTTCTGCTGTTTTTTTTGCAATTTTTCTGGGTTTCTCTGAAGCTTCTATCAGGGTTTTCCAGCCTCTGTCTCAGCCCGTTTCGACCTATTTCCGATCTTTTTTTCTCATCTAAGTGGGAACATAGCCCCCTAGGGCTTTAGTACCCTCCACTTTTGGTGGAAGAGATTTTATCTGTTTCAGGTCTGTTTTTTTAGAGTTTCAGCCCCCCCCCCCCCTTTTCCAGATCTGATACCTCCTTTTCAGACCCCTTTTAATCAGCTCTTCTCCTTTTCAAATCACCTCCTAAACATTTGTTTGGATCTACCTTTAGGGCCTCCTCCTTGCCCCTTCTACTTTTTGCTGATTTCCTCCTTTTTTCCAGCCACCTTGCCTCTGCCTCTTGGTTGTGATTTGCACCTCTTTTTAGCAGATTTCTCCTTTAGATCCCTGTCCCTTTCGACCCTAGATCTATTGGCCTCTTTTTAGTGTGTTTTGACTAGATTTTTTCCCTCTTTTAGATCAGTTTTGAGAGACCCGCCTTCTTGGGTTGGATCGATGCACTAGTAGCTGTTAATTTTCTGTTATTTCAGCATTATATACTGTTTTTTCCAGCTTTATTTTCAGTTACGCGGCACGCTTTTTCTCTTTCTCTCAAAATGAAAAGGGTTTAACAATTAAAATTAACGCATGCCGCACACTCACCCTAAGCGAAGAAGAGCCTGGTTTACACTGCCAGGCAAAGACTTTAAAATCAATTGACACTGCACCTTTCTGCCCTTGTTTCGACTTTGTAATCACTTGATTCTCTACATCCCTACCTTTGACAGTCGTTCTTCTTCCCCTCGTGCCGTGTTTGTGTTGTCACCATTGCGCCCCCAAAGTGCACATCCCGGAGACTTCTTGGCCTTCACCCTCAGTTTCCGATTGGTCAACCTACTCCTTCCCGCCGTCGTCAAGTTAGTCCTCCTCTGAGTCCGCACTCCGACTCCTCTTCTGATTCATTGGGTTCTCCTTTTACTTCTGGTTCTCCCCTTGTCACCTTCACTATGTCTGGTCCAGGGCCTAACGCTAGCGGTAATCCCGGCCCTAATTCTGGGACTGTTATTAGCGGAACCGCCATAGGAACTACCTCGGCTGCGCCCTTGCTCCCCTTCACGGCAGGCCTCAGCCTCCCCGATTTGGACCGGTTGACAAATGACCCTATACACCATGACGCTAGTTGGCCTGCTATGCCGACAAAGCTCCCTTCTGACATCCCAAAGTTTGAAGGCCTTGCTGGAGAAGATCCTTCAAATCATGTCCGATCTTTCCACATGTGGTGTTCATCTTCCTCCATTACCGATGACTCTGTCCATCTTTAGTTGTTCCAATGAACGCTTACAGGCACGGCTTCTAACTGGTATGTTGTTCAGGCCCCTTCCTCTCATACCACCTTTGCGACTCTTGCTCGAGCTTTTTTATCTTACTTCCAGCTTCCCCTTCGTTATGACACTGGTATCGAACTTTTGACTTCTTTCTATCAATCATCTGCGACCTGCCTATCCAATCATGTCCAGGAATGGCAGAGAAGAAAGAGCCTATGTCAATCCCCTACTTTCGAAGACCGTGTCTACATGGACTGGTTCCTTAGATCTCTCTTGCCTCCTATCGGGAAAGATGTCGCATCGCATTTTCCCCAAACCGAAGAAGCCGCCCTCCAACTGGCATTAAAATATGACTTGATCTACACTCAGACAGGTTATTTTTATACTGTTCTACCTGATCTCCCCAGACCCGGTGGTGTCAATGCACAGGGGGTACCTCATGCCGTCGATGGTATCGTTGGAGCTCTCTCTCATCCATATGCCCAACCTCCCATGGGTTATGGTTTTCCTGGGGGAGGGGGCAGCACCTCCCGCACTTGTCCCCCTCCTGGTAGCACGTATCTAGGATACAACATACCTCCTCTTTTGGCCCAACCTCCTGGTCACCATACTGTTACCCAACCCCCTTATTATTCGTATCCGCAGTTTAGTGCTCCAGCTCCTCCAGCATCAGCACCTCCACCTCCATGGCCTTCTCAACCCCTGCAACAGCAGTCACCGTCCCCTCACGAGCCAGTGGATGCACAACAGGGATTCATGGCTACCCACCCACCTAACGGACAGGTGGCCACTCAACCTTCCCCCTATGGTTCCTCCAATTACCAGATCCTCATGATGAACTCTAATCCACCTCCAACCATCGACCTTAACCTCCAAACTCGGGCCCCTCAGTACCCCAAGCCTCCCGCTCCGAATGTCCCCGAGTCTCCTTCTTCAGGTTCTACTGAGCCGCTTTCGACATCCAATTGTCCCTTGCATATCCCTTATCCCAAAGTTGAGGTTCATACCCAGATTCCTAAGGGACCATTACGCCGAAATGCTGCTTCTAGTCGAGCTGCTCATTCGTATAGCATAGTAGATGATTTGGCGCAGTCTCCTGCCGCCATTTCTACATTGGAACTCCTCCAGTCGTGCCCTTCCCAAAAGAAGGCTCTACTATTTTCCATGGGCGCTGTAGATCCTGCTGATGACCAATTGATTGTTTTCGACACCCATCAATCCAAACATCCTCCTCTTCTTGCTTCCGTAGCCTTCCAAATCCCCGTCAAAATTTGGAACGCTAATGTTTCTAGGTGCATCATTGATGAGGGGGCATCCACCTATGTGATGTCCGCTTCGGTTTGGAAACAACATGGATCTCCTGCATTGGCCCCTTTCACAATCACCCTTCGTGCGTGGGATGGCCATGCCTCCCAGCCCATTGGCTTATTCCGTAATTGTCCTATCACTCTTGCGGACAAGACTATTTGCGTTGACGTTGAAGTCATCGACGCCCCTCTTGATTATAACATTCTTTTGGGGCGTAGCTACACTTATGCTATGTCTACTGTCCCATCCGCGGTCCACCGCAAGATGTTTTTCCCTCATAATGGAAATATAGTCACCATTGACCAGTTGACGTATCATGAGCCTAAATCTCAGGCCTCCCCTGAGTCGACCATCTCTTCTGTAGCCAACTAACAAACTGTAGATTCTTTGACCAGTGTCTCTCCCGGCGTCTAAAAAGACTCCTCTTTGCTTGGAACCTTCCCTGGTCTTCCTCCTCCTCCTGTCTCTGACCCCAGCTCATCGAATACGCAGTCACAATCATCTCTGTTTGCTCTCAGCCTTGCCCGACTAATGCGAGCAACCGCGCTCTGTAGCTTTGCTCCTAGCCCTTCACACATAGCGGGTGAGTGCAAGGCCTGTCCTCTAGAACGGTTCTAAGTATTAGCCATTTAGGAACCATCCCCACTGGCCATTACCCCTGCAGTGGAATGCAATTCCTAGCTCCCACACCGGGAGTGTACGCGGTACATCATGGCCACCCTCTCTCTTCTAACACGACCATCAGGATTCAAATCCCGGTACCTTAAGTCCTCGACCCCAACCTTGCTGATGACCCCAAACCTTATATTGCTTTGACCCTAGTTCAACCGGTCCCCATGCCTTCTCCCACTACAATAGTGCCTCAGTCACCTCAACAGGAACCACCTCCTGTTGCGAACACTTCGGGTAAGAAGGGAAAAGCTCGCAAGGGGGCATCAAAGGACAAGGCTGCCCCGACAAACCCTGCCCCTCCTCGGCCTCCAAAGCATACCATCCAGTGTGCTTTGTGTGATATTGTCAGTCATGCCACCCATACCTGTCCTGCATTGCTTCATCTCAAGCCCATGGTTAATGTCGCATTCCCTGAGTCCCCAGTCTCGGAAGCCTCTGTTCCTTTCGCAACCGTGGCCACGAACCCCCAGACTATTCACACCCACCACCCCTATGCTTTATGTGACCTCCATGGTCATTACACCCACCTTTGTCCCCTCCTCGAGGACTTTCGCACCTCTCTAGCCGCGGTCTGCCAATTCGAGGCCAAGCACAATGAGTCCACCTCTCCCATATTTGCACATTTTGCTTTGGCAAAACCACCAGACATGACTGCTCCCATTGACATCCCCCCTCCTGATGTCGAGATGACAGAGCCTTCGTCTAGCATTTTCTACCTATCATCATCCATGGGACCCTCGGGGAACATTCCCTCTAAATCCTCCCCTGTTGTTTCGCTTGACCTTCCTTCAGCGATCACCTTGGGATCAACATCGGTAGATCCTTTATCTACTTACTCTTCTGTCACCCCTTGTGACGATGCGCATGTGAACCTCTCTTCTCATGATGATGAGTTAGGTAGCTTCGCCGCGTCAGGTGGTCTTTCTTCCACCAGTCACCCCATCTTCTATCACGATGAAGACATTATGGAAGAAATCCCCACCCTTGACTTTACCTATTCCCCCTTACATCGAACCCATGCATTCACACCACATACGCCTTGTGGCCATTACATTGAAACCCAATGTTTTGGTAAGGGGGCACCCATATTCGAGAGACCAGGAGAAGAAATTCTCCAAAACTCTCCTAGTGTATTTGGTCATGTTGACTTTAGTACCATTATTCTTCCACATTTCGAAGAACCTCTAGAGTCCCATATCACTTCAGATCACTTTAGGGATGATACCCCTTATCGTTCCCTCATCTTCCATCAACAACCCAATCTCTTAGACATTGTTGTTGACCCACCTATGGGTTTTCTAGGAGAGCATCAGTTCATTATCTCCAAATCCTCTCTTTGGGATAGTGACACCAGGTATGCCAACCCGAAAACTTAAAGTCCATTTGCTTCATATATGCAGTACTAAAAGAGATTGTTGTCCTCCATTTCCTTTCTCAAGCCCCCATATATAATGAGCCCAATAGCACACCACATCATTAAAATGTGTTTAAAATCCCCCTTGTCTAAATACATTTTGGCATGACCACACCATGCTTGGGGGCACCTGCCCCCCTCCCTCAGCCATAACCCTCCTCAAAATCGAATTTCTTCACTTGCAACACTCATACTAGGGGCACCATTTGGCCCCCATACTTATATGCTCGTGTTGATAATAGGTAAAATGAGTTACCATCTTGTACTCATGTTTTCATGGTCCCCCATTGGACCTTTACTATGTGTGGCACCATCAAGTCGCCTTGTTTAGAGCATCCAAGTTAGTCATCATCGCATTCATGGATTCTATCCCGAGTCCTTTTGTACCCTGCTATAGCCCTCCATCCTTCATTGCTTGGTCTCTCTCTTGTGTCGCACATTATGGCCTTCAGTCCCACTGTCCGCTATCCCTTATGATATTGCATCAGTCGCTGCCATGTCATTCATGCCCTTTATGCTCTAACATGGGAAGTCGTCCATTCGCTACTCAATCCCTTCCATTCCACCATCATCATTGGTATTAGTCTGTCCGTCACTCTACTATTTTCTCTCGTGCCTTAGTTGGGGATCTCTTATTGCCTCGCCTATGGCGGACCTCCTTCTGTCGACATCAGCTCCTTCATTCCAGAAGATAGGTCTAGAGGGCGGTGTACCTTGGTTCCAGCTCCCACTCTTTTTCGGTGCCTCGAATCAGGCAAAGGGACTTCTCATTACCCTTTGAATTGATTGTTTCTCCACTTCAACTCCTTTCAGCCCGATCGAGATCCGTATGCTTGATGGTTCAGTGATGCAACAACAGCCTCTGGTGATTCCCGGGTGTGTGTGAGATGTCTCAATCCTCATGAGGGGGTGGCCCTGCAGGTAGCCCCCCACATGCCCGGATGACCTCTTCAGTGCAGCCTTCGATGCAACTCCATATATTTGATGATTTCGGCCTTAGTCGCTTGCAGCACCTCTTTGATTTGCATGTATCAGTCAGATTTTGTGAGCCCTTCCCCGTGTATAGGGGGCATTTGGGTTGTATTTGTATCCCATGTACTCGGATATTATTGTATAAGTCCTGACTGTTATCCTAGGCACAACATGTATTTGGGATCCTTCATTGTATTTTTATCTGGCTCATGTTTATGCCGGCTGTACTTTATGGTTCGGTCCCTTGTTTACTGGACACACTATTATTTTGTACTTTGTCTGGGGGTGGGCATAGAGGTATGCCTCCCCCGCCGCCTTGGCTTATGTACCCTCTCATAAAAAAGAGACTTATTGCACACAGCGAGTCTCATCTCCTCGGGAGTCTAGTTCTTGAAATACGATAGGCTACTTCCATTTATCTACTTGGACTTCCCTCTTGATGTCTAGTGATTGAGCTCTTACACCGTACTTCGGTCATATGATTTGCTCCTAACACTCGTACGTTGGGGGGCAATTTGTTACACCATTTTTTGGTCATCTAACCTATTATTATTAGATGAACCCAAGTACACCATGTAAGACCACAATTTTACCCTAGTAAAATTGCTTTCACTATGAAAAATAACTTAGTAATCCATAATTTATTAAGTTGTTTATGGTCTAACAAGAAACCCCATGAGGAATAATTGAATAAATCCTTATTTGTTGATTTTCCTCAAGGGATAATTAATTAAACCATAGTTTAATTAATATGCCTAGTCATATTTAACCAAAAATAGGAAAATTAATTAGATAAATCGGTATTTATCATATTATTTTCTAGGAATAATTATTTAAAACATTGTTTAAATGATATTCCTTGTTAAATTTGACTAAATCATTTATAATAATTGAATAAATCACTATTTATTTAATTATCATGTACTGTAAAAAGATAAATAAATCATTTATTTATTGATTCTTCACTAATCAAGGGATTTTGACCCAAGTCAAAGTCCCTTTCCCTCCAACAAATATAATAAATTATTCCATAAAAGGTGGATCTAGATTTGGTTAATATTATTTTAATCATGCACCAAGATCTAGAATGACCTAATATTTTGTTATAAATAGAAGGGTTTTTCCTACCATTCATCACCTTTTGTTGCCTCTTAGATCACTCTGGATATATACTATTTGTTTTTGAACCATTATCATTGTCATATTTTCTGTTATTTTATTTTTGAGCTCCCTTTGAGTTCTATGTTTGTCTAGATTTTCTACACCAACAAGAGAGAGAAATTCTAGATCTGAAGTGTTGAGGACTTCCAAGAGCCCATCCCATTGAGGAGAATTGGAAACACCTTCTTGTTTTCCTCCCAGGTGCCCTTAATACAAAAATTCTTTCAAAAATATTGTTCTTCTCTTGTCTATTGGATGTATGGAGCAAAACCTTATTTTTACTGCTTAATGTCTCTTTATGCATAGATCTGGATTTTTGCAGCACTTGTCTTGATCAACTAACTGCAGATCTGAAGATATTGGCAGCCATATTTGATGTTAGGGCTATAAGTTATGCGTAGCTAAAGTGGTTTTTTTTCGTACACTTCGACAAAAGATTCATACTAACAATTACTACATCCACTGTCAACCAACCAAACATCTTTATTAGGTACTTGCACAGTTACTTGGCATGCCAAAAATAAAGCATCTGATGTTTCACATTCATTGTTTGTGACATTGGCTTTGTTTTTATTCAAAACATACTGTATTTTTCAACATTCAGACTTATAATGGCCATATTTTTGCAGTAGTGACACTGAATTTTAGATTTATCTATCCACCTATGACCATGATCATTTTGAGACTGCTCTGAATGTGTTTTACTTACCTGTGATCTATCATCATACTGAGATTTTCCTCTACCTTTACTTTTCTTGCCACGAAAACCTCTGCCTCTACCTCTGTCCATAGAAGCTTTAGATTTAAAAGCATGCTCTAAATTACTGACATCTAAATTAATTCTTGCTTCATGTGCCAACAAAGAACCAGTTAATTCTTCCACAGATAATTTTGTCAATTCTCTCGATTCAAAAACAATAACGATCATATCAAATTTTTTAGGCAAACATCTAAGAACTTTTTCAACAATTCTTTGGTCATCAATTTCTTCACCATTCATCTGAAGCTAATTAACAACACCCATAACTTTAGTCATAAACTGATCAATGGTTTCTGAGTGAGTCATTTTAAGTGTTTCAAATTGTGTTTAGAGAGTCTGTAATCTTACCATTTTTACTTTATCATTTCCTTGATAAGCAGCTTTAAGTATATCCCAAATTGATTTAGCAGTTTTAGGAACAGTGATTTTAGGGAAAACAGAGTCATCTAATGAAATTAAAATGCACGACTTTGCTCTACCTTCTTTCTGTTTAAGTTCATCAAATTGTTTTCTTTGGGCAGCAGTCATACTAGCAATTGTATTTGCGTCAGGTTCTGTGAACCCCAACTCTACTGATTCCCAACACCCTAAGCCTTGTAAACATGCTTGCATTTTAAGACTCCAAAAATCATAATTTTTTCCACTAAATAATGGCGTCGGAATGGCAAACTGACTTGTCGAAGCCATTATTTAAAAACAATCACCTTTAATAAACCAACAGTCTTTACCCCTTTACTGGAGGCAAATAAAAAAAAAACTCAACTCAACATACTCTTGGTCTCTTATTATAATACACAACTTTCACATCATGACAATGAAAAAGTCTGAAAATCTGGTTCCAATAAGAATATGAGAACAAAAAATAGAGGTTGGAAAAGCAAACTGCGTAGATTTTGAGATGAAGGGGTTGCAATGTGAATCTGAAAATCTGGTTCACGAACAATGGGCTATTTTTGCCTTTACTGCCGATTTTAGTTGCTTAGCATTGGGAAAATTATAATAACAAAATGTCACCTTTTGTTGGGATTTACAGTGTGATCTACACGCTTCTCTCAAGCAGCACAAAACAGTAAAATACACCAAACAAGAACTGCAAACATAAGCAAAATTCCAAACAGGAATAGACACGCCTATCTCTGGTGGCAGGTAGATTTGAACAGAGGGTCCTCAACCGTGCTTCTTCTCAGCCCAAACAGTCCTCAACCGTGCTTCTTCTCAGCCCAAATAGGAACAGACACGCTTATCTCTGGTGGCAGGTAGGTTCGAAGGGAGGGTCTTCAACAGTGCTTCTTATCAGCGGAACCTTCAGGGAGTTTAGCCGCTCAGTGCTTGAAAATTTATTGTTAGAAATTTTTTGAACTTTAGTGTATTTTCTATCACAACTGTAGCAAAGCCATTTTTCTCTTTTTTCTTCCAATTCTTGTTGTGTCAACCTTGTAGGTTGTGGAAGGCTAGGCGCAACAACACTTACATCTTTATAGTTGTGATTGGTAGGCTTCCTTGTTTCCATAATTGTTCTTTCAATTTTTTCTTGCCAACTTTGTGAATTCCTTCTCCAATGAATCAAGTTCCCAAAGGTGAACCTAATGTTGGATGTTATAATTTAAATTCCCCATGAAGACATCAATCCTATGCTCCTATGGAATATCATTGACCCTTATAATCAATTTTTCGGAGTCCTAAATGTGCTCTTCCATTTAACTCTTTTGTTTGAGATTTATGAATTGGATTAAAAAAGGTGTTTCTCTTTGTATCCTCATAATATGCTACATTTCCTCTGTACAAATTGACCAAGTGATAAATGGTTTATCATAACAAATCCATCGATACCATACAAACTGATTGGGTTCTAAAGATAAAGTTGCAATGCATACCTTTTGTGTGTGTTGCACATTATGGAGTTCAAAATATTGCTCCATTTGTAGTATCAATGTTATTGGATCCTTTCCATCAAAATTTTCTTATATTGATATTTGGAATATGATGGGTATTCAATATAACATTATTTTCCATGAAATCATTATTAACATTTATTTTGTTCTCAACATTAGTTTCAACTAATACCTTTTTGCCATGAGGAAGTATTTCTTGTAGCAACTTTGTCAAACCTTCCCCAAAACCTTCCATGTATTATTTTAAACCAATCATGTCACCTTTTAAACCATCCATGTCACATTTTAAACCATCAATATCACCTTTTAGTTCATATTTGTTGGTTTCTCTTTGTGAGAGAGAAATTTGTTGCACTTGGTCCCATAATTTTGATATATCATGCTGCAATTCTTCCTCTTCATGCGTCATAGTAGAGATTTTTGAGGGCTTGATGGGTGTCGAATTGTTTTTTTTGGAGGAATTTTAGAACCCAAAACTAATATATATGCTTTAATATGCCCTTGGAATTACTTCAAACTTATTTTTCAAACAAAAGTTATGCATTTAAAAAAAAATACAGACCTTTTTCATTATTTTTAGGAGTTTGATATTGGAACTATTATATCTATGTGGTATCAAATCTCCAAGATCTGAAATTCAGTCTTGTGGTATCCCTTTGAGTCTTCTTTCTAATGTCACTAGTAAGACCAAATTTAGATTCTTCAGAACAAAGTTATGACAGATACCCCACGATGTCCTGACGATGGAATAGTTTATTAGAGAGAAGTTATTAGGGATGTCACGTGTGATAGTTTAAACATTAGAATTTGAAAAGGATACATGAAAAAACTACAATATGTTAAATTTTGGACACTACCCAAATTCAAATGAGATGCCTGAAACAAAAGTTATGACGATTTTGCCTCGGTCACGTGTTTGAGATAAAATTTTGGAGCCTGAAAAACCCTAACTTCCCCAGATCATATCTACGAAAATATAATGAACCAATATTTTAAATTCGTACATGAGGTTCAACAATATTTCAAATCCATGTGGTTTCAATTTCATCTTTTTAAGCTTTGTATAAAACAAGTTAAATCTAATATTCCAAGATGACATGTTTGAAGAAGTGAAACCATAGAATCCAAAGCCCTGATACCAATTGTTATGCAAGTAGCTTACAAAAAAATAGAAATAATAGATCAACGACTTAAAAATATCCTCTTCGAGGGGGAAACCTCCTTTAGATTACACAAATGAACAATTCTTGGATCAATTAGATGACAAAACCTCCTTTCTATATATAGGAGTCTAAGGGGTCACAATATAATCAGAGTCAACATAACAATAATAATGTAAGGGCACAAAATTAATAATAGTGGGCTTCTATGGGGCACAATAAAAAAAATATGGGGACTACATGAGCACAAAATTAAAAATAAAGGGACTACACTAACAATAAAGATAAGGGGATGCACAATATTATTGGGTCCTAACACATTTTTTCAGGACGTGCATCAAAATTTCAGCTCCACGTGGTCAAAATTTTGGCTTCTGAACCTTGATAGAAAAAAAACATTATAGTGAAAATTTCAAGATGACCTATTTGAAGCAAAGAAACCCTATAATTCCAAGCTTTGAGACCAAATGTTATGCAACCAAATCACAAAATATAATAAAATTATATATCAACGACTTGAAAATTAGCTTCCTTGAGGGAGAAAATTCCTTTACATCACATAAATGAACAATTCTTGGATGATTTAAATGAGAAGACCTCCTTTTTATATATAGCATTCTAAGGGGTAACATTATAATCAAATCCTACATAACAATACAAATGTAAGGGCACAACAATAACAATAGTGGGCTTCTATGGGCCACAACAATAATGATAAGGGGGTTACATTTGAAAAAAAATAACAATAAAAATAAGAGGGATACAAAAGTATTATAGGGACCTAATAATCGACAAGCCTGCAAGGATCAATAGAAATGATGAGAGCCAACAAAGTAACAAGAGATGAAACCATTAGAGTCTCAAAAGGACCCAAATATAACAAAATATTAATGCTTGAAAGATAGAAAACCCAAATTATGTTTAGCATGACACAATCTAGTTGTTTGGTGTTTGTAAACATAAATCAAATATTGACAAATTACCAAAATGAGGGTCCTCAACCGTGCTTCTTCTCAGCCCAAACAGGAACAGACACGCTTATCTCCGGTGACAGGCAGGTTCGAAGGGAGGGTCTTCAACAGTGCTTCTTCTCAGTGGAACCTTCAGCAAGTTCAGCTGCTCAGTTCCTCTTCAGCAAGTTCGAACCGCAAACAAAAGACACTCGAGCAGCGGCTCTAATCCTCACAATCAGAACTAGCAGTGGCTCCGATACCATGACAATTTCACAAAACAGGAGAAGCAGAAAAACAATAAAGGACAGAACAAATTATTGGAGAAAAACCTGCCATGAAGAATTACTGATGTGAACTATTTATACAAGTAATCTGACAGTTATTCAGAAACTGAAATGGAACTGAATGAGAACGAATTCTAAACTAATCAGCAGCGGAACTAATTCTTTAACAAGAAGTCAGCTCAAGAATGTTGAAATATTCCTTGGTAAAGTCAGCCTACAAAAAATTGATCATGTCGCCCTGGAATAGGAGTGACAGCTCCTATATAAAGGGTGGACTGCGGCCTCATTAGCTCATGAGACTCTGGCCTCATTATCTCGCCATCATTTTGGACAAGTTGTGTGATAAATGTGTGCATTCAGGACTGTAGTTGGGTGTGAAGAAGGAAGGAAGTATAATGAATGAAGAAGTTTGTACAGCGAAGAAAGAGAGACCTCGCTTGTATCTCTGTTTTGGGCTAGTGATCTTGGTCTAGGTCTGTGTCACATATCGGAACTACATTGTGAATTTCTCAGTCTAAGGAGATTAGAAAAGCAGAGAATACAGTGTGTAAAAGGATATATTGGCAGTGAAGAAAGGGGCATTGAAAAGATTACTAAGGAGACTGTGATCAATGCAGAGGAGAGGCATTGCTAGCCTTTGTCATTGGGTTCATATTTTTTCATAAGCTCAGCAATATACACAATGTGGTGAAGGGAGAAAGGAAGAAGGTTATCACACTGAAAATAGATCTATCTTGGGCCAACATTATTCAAGGAGGCAGAGGCCTATCACAGCAAGGGAAATTCTCCACTATCTAATCTTGAGTTGCATTAATAAGGACGCTGAAATATTAACCTAGGATTTCAACAACAAGTATACATAGAAGCATGGTGCAGTGAAGTGTAGAAAAGGAGGATCAACTTAAGGCGCGAAGAAGAGCAAGTGACAAGGATCTTGGAGACATACTAGTGTACTCAAGGGTCTTTGTCATGGTATTGGTACTCATGGGTTGAAGATCTATAAGAATAATTTTGATAATTTTTTCCTCTCCAAGAGGGACAGGTTTTGGTCGTGGCTTGAAAGCCTAAACATTTTGTCTCTTGTGAATTTGATAATTGGCTTGATGAAGAACATAATAATGTAGCTAAGATAAGATCTAAGTGAAAGAAGCTTAATGAAATCACAAGTAATTATCAAGAAGATAAATTTTAATAAAATCCGCAATTTCTGAACATGCATTCCTTAAATAAATTCAACATTTCATTTATCAATTTTTTGTACGGAGAATTATTTTTTTTATTTTGTTATTTATTTGTCTTATTGTTCTATATTCACATCTCAATATATGTGGCATGTATTAGTTTTTCTATATATGTATATATCCTTTGGAACTTATTAATTGATACTTCCTATATGATTAGAGTGCATCATATCACAACTTAAATTTCTTGAGAAATGACGATGACATACATTGTTGTTAACCAATGGCCGAATAGATCAAGTAACACCAATAATTAGAAGATGATGAGAATTGTTTCTTGGTTTTTTATGTAACGAATTTGTGTAGGATCAAGATGAAAGGAGATGGTTAATCGTATTGAAAAATGGATGAGTGGGATCAAAATTCAGCGTTGTGTAACTAGGCCACAATTTCTCGCGCCAAATTAGCATAAAAAGGAACTCCATTTTATTACATATAGGATTAAGCTCATGTAGGGAGGAACCTATAAAGTGAGCAGTCTGCATTGTTTATGATTCAAAGAAATTCAAAGTCACGAATTCATTTGGTGGGCAGTTGAAACTAATGGTCATGGGTCTATGCTGATTTAGGCATGAATACATCAAAAGCCTACACACTCTTCTCTCCAGAAAAAGTAGAAATCACAAGAATTTGAAATGCAAGAGCTATTTGTCATCTGTGCGAAGGAAGTGGTTGTGTAGAGAACACATGCTTCTAAGAAGATCTTACACTATGCGGGAATCTTGTGCGAAGAACAAATGCTTACATGGAGAGCTTACACTGTGAGGAAAGCTTTGTTTGGGGAGAATCAATTAATTAGCTATAGAGGTAGTGACATTGTTGCATCACAACGATCAATATTGTTTATAATATATATTGACAATAGATTTGAAGTTAAAATAGATTTATAGGACATGCCAATTTGTTAAACATTGAAGAAATCACACACTAAGTAATGAACTATTACATTGTTTTAATGCTAACAATTTGTTAAGCATTAAAGAAATCACACACTAAGTAATAAACTATTACATTGTTTTAATGCTAAAAAACTATTTTATAGATTTATAATTTATGTTGGATATTTTACTAGTGAAAACTCAAATATTTTATTTATAAGAGATTTAGAGATATTTCTTTGTTTTTATTATATATATGTCTTTTATATGTAAAAACATCTATGGATAGAATAAATTTCCTTTTAACTTTCAATTATTTCCCATATAAAATTAATAGAAATATTAAAAAATATTATTTATTTCATATAAAATTAATAGAAATATTAAAAGAAAAATATTATGAATATTTTTAAAAATATAAACAAAGGCTAACTGGAAACTTTGTTTAATGTTTACAAGAAAGAAGCAGCAAATTTTATGGGAAAGATGAAGATGTCGGCTTACAAAGAGTATAAAATAATTAAAATATGATTTAAATGAGAGAGTGGTTACACTCTTCCATTTGGCCAGTGTGTATATATCTACGTGAGTTTCTGTTCATTATACTCATTTTGCGAGTGTGTAGATACCGACAACTACGTGAGTTTCTGTTCATTATACCGGTCAAACCAACCTTAGTGGATTTTCTCGGTTAATCATTTTCCAGATTTGTTTCTGAAGGTGAAACTCCCGAAACACTAGGGATTAGAGGTTATTTTCTGGGCAAATTTTGCAGTCAATCGATAGCTGTTTGTTGGGCAGAGAAGACAAGGCAATAGATAAGAAGCATACGAAAATGATGGAATCAAAAGAGGAAGGAATGGCGCCCTTGTGTTCACGGGATCGATCAAAGGAGGAAGAAGAGAAGGAAGGAATGGCGCCCTTGTGTTTACCGGATCGATCAAAGGAGGAAGAAGAGGAGGAGGATTTGACAGCGCAAGAAACAATGAACATTCGAAATGCGTTAAGCCGTGAGGAATTGATCGATCTTGTGCAGGAGGCAGCGAGTGAACATAGGTACGTTCGGGATAAAGTGCGCTCATTCCCCGTCAAAAAGATTCCTCTGAGGAAACTGTTTGTGCGTGGACTCGGGTGCGAGACAAACGAGCAATCGCTCGCCGCTGTATTCTCTTGTTACGGAGAATTGAATGGAAGCCGCGTGATCAGGGACAAGACAAGCGGGAGGAGTAAGGGATACCGTTTCGTGACGTTCAAGCACGTTAACGGTGCCATCAAGGCGTTGAAGGAGCGCAGCAAAATGGTCGACGGTCGCATTGCAGTGTGCCAATTTGCCCCCACCGGCCTCTACCCTTCTCAGCCACAGCCTGACTTGGATCGAAGGACGATTTACGTGGGCGACGTTCCAATAGGCATGGAGGCGGGCGCTCTTGTAAGTTTGTTTTCGCAGTATGGCGAGATCGAAGAGGGGCCCAAAGGGTTTAATAAGAATAGGGGCAGGTCCAGTGGATATGCCCTCTTTATTTTCAAGACGGTAGAGGCAGCCAATCGTGCGCTACAGGAGCCCATTAAGATCACAGACGACGGTCATGAGTTGTATTGCAATGTGCCAAATGAGAATTAGGTCAACTCTCCTCCTCCTTATACCGCCAATGCCAATGGGTTCCATATCCCTTACCACTTCGGGCTTATTCCTGCTAATCCCGCCTTACAATTTAATCAGGGCTCGAATCCATGGCCGCTAACGCCATGGACTGAACCACCTTTTAACCCAAATCACGCTATTGATAATAATTATAGTAACGGGAATCCAGAGTTTTTTAATACATATCAGTACGGCTTTCCGAATTATGCGGGTTATCCACCTGAAGGATCTGGTTATTATACGCATGGAGTCCAGGCGAGTCCGTATGCTACTCAATCGCTGTTGACTGAATTGGATTATGTGGGTTATCCACCTCAAGGATCTGGTTATTATACGCATGGAGTCCAGGCGAGTCCGTATACTCCTGAATGGCCGTTGACTGAAGGATCTGGTTATACGCGTGGAGTGCAGGCGAGTTCGGCTACTACTACTCAATCGCCGTCGACTGATTTTACGTTTGCGGAAGAAGGTAGCCATCCGGGCTCGTCAACTGAATCTCAATATCAAAATCAGCCGCATGGTGTCCAGACGAGTACGGGTACTCCTCAATCGCTGTTGACTGAATTTACGGAAGAAACTAGCCGTCCTGGCTAGTCCAATCAATCTCAAAGCGTTTTAGTATAATTAGATTTACTTAGCAGGATTAGGGCAGTGATCCTCTGGAAAAACTCAAAGCGTTTTAGTATAATTAGATTTACTTAACTCTTTCCAATACCTCTATTGAAGCTCCTCTATGTCATGCAATAGATATCTATTATCAGGGTAACTTCATTTTGAAAGAGTCGAGCTTAAGCAGCAAAGACACATATTGTGTTTGTGAATTGAGAATTTAGTAAAATATAAGTGAATTTTTGAAATATTGAAATTAAATCTCTACTAATAATATGTTTGGTTGGGTTAACTTAACACTTTGAAAATCATTTTTAAGTTAGTCTAATTTGATTTGGTATTATAAAACTCAATTACTCACTCTCATCTAAACAAAATATCAGCAAATCGGCAATCTCACTTACTGTCACCTTGGCACAGCGACAAAGATGAAGGCACAAAATATCAGCAAATCAGCAACTCACTTAGTGTCACCTTGACAGAGCCACAAAGATGAAGGCCCGTTTTACACTAGAGAGTTTGATTTTTTTGTATGTTTGAACGATTTAAAGTTAAAATGAATTTATGCTCTTTCTTAATCGATTAATTTTTTTTATGTTATTCACAAAAGTTCTAAAGCAATTCGTATCTTTGTTGCAATCAAATAGCAATCTCATAGTGGAAAAAGAAGCAATGATATTGATCGAACATATACAAGACAAATGGATTATCTAGATATGTATATCCAATTATTGTTTATATGTTTTGTTCTTACTATTTATTGTACTAATCGGTACTATTATAAATTACTTTCTAAGTGGTTGAGAGGTCCACCAACATGCCAAAATAATAATCATATTAGATACCAAAGCTATAACCAGGTAATGAATTTTAACATATGTGAAAATAACATTATGATTCAAATAAATAAAGTAGGAATTAATATGCTCAATATTATTGTTGAGAGGGGGTATGTTAACATGAAAAAGAGGGATAACATTATTTCCATTGGTTTTCTCAATGTTTATTGTTTTCTCTTCAAAATTGACATTTAATAACTAATTTACAAATAAGCACCTAATGCCATTATAATTTACATCCATAAATTGTAACTATTTTTTTATTTTGTTATGAGACAGCAGGAGGAATTTTTTTTAAAGGAAATGACATTGTGGCAAGTGTCATAGGCAAAGATTACAAAAAAATGTAATTATGGTAAGTTTGAGATTCAACTACATGAATTTCATAAACTAAATGCAATACCAATAACAATATTAACGAGAATTGTCAATCCTCAGAACTCGTCAATCCAAGTGGGGATTCACAAAGAAAAGTTGATAAGCTTCTACGGAAAGTCTTCAGTAATTGACATATGAAATAGTTCATACACCATTACATCAATAGGATATTGATTTGGGTACATGATGGACTTATTTTTGTGCAAGCGTACATCATGGAATGATACACCATATCATGGAATAGATAAGAGCTTGAACTAAAATAGAGATGGTTCTTGTCTTTATATGCCAAATGAAATTATTCTATAATGAACCAATGCTCATTGGAAGTGAGGACATTGAGGGTTGTCGAAAGTATGGTCTTCTTTTGACATTTTATGATATTTTTTCCTTCATAAAGAATAAATGGTTTCAAATTTTTTATTTTTTCATAGGAAAGGTTCAATTTTGATGACTAGGTAAATTCATTTTTTTGGGATTCTTCCTTCACCAATTATAATCTAAGTTTATATGTTAATATTTTAAAATTACTCTGCATTGTGGAAAGGTCGTACATTGCCATTGTTATTTTAAATGTTGTACAAGCTATATGTTGCATGTGAGACTAAGGGGAAGAGTTCTATAATATCCCTAAGGATGAATGTGGGTAATATGCTATGAGGTAGTTGGTACATATATTTAAGAAAGTTTCTTATAATATTTTGAATTCATAAAAATGGTGGACCAATTATTAAGTGGGGAAATGTACTGTGTAATGGTATTTCCTCCTTTCCATACGAAAATTATCTGTGAAGTAATTTAATTATTTCTAAGTCATGACTATTACTTACATCATTTACATAATTTAAATTTTCTTTGGGTTTTAATTAGTCATGTTTAGCATTTTAAGTAAATACCACCTCACATCAAGGTCTTACGAAAACAATTTGGACAAATAAAATTATTTCTTAATCCATACAGGTTGTAAGGTTTATTTATCAATCCATACATGTTGTAAGGTTTTATTTTAGGGTACTTCATACATGTTCATAAATGATACTAAAGTTATAATTGTAGTTGTGCTTGAGCATAAGAAAATATGATACGAGATAGATTTTCTCTTGGAGTTAATAATTGCAGTGAAGTTTGAGTAATAGAGTTAGCCAAAGATAAGTGAATAGAGATAAAATAACATAATATCTTGCAAGTACATATTGAAAATATCTGTGAGAATTGTAGAAAATTCTCAAGGATTTCTATTGATTAAATGGATTGATTAACATATTATTTACTGATCATGCAAGGAAATATGTTAATGAACAAAGACCTAAAGGCATATAGTAAGAATCAAACTCTACCACCTTATGGACTACTAACAAGTCATTTCAAATGATGTGGTTTTCTTTGAATAATGTCAATTAGCCAACCTACATATTTGTGAATAGTATCCGATGGTGAATATCCTTAATGTGAATTCCATGAATTATGGTAGCTTTTGCTACCTTTTAAAATAATAATAACAATAAAAATACACTAGTTATCCGAATTTCTCTTTTATTTCTTTCATAATATATTAATAAATTTAAAAAATAAATCTTTATTTATAAATATAAAATAAAAATTGAAACCAAATACTTGTAATATTAAAACAACGAAAATTGTGCACAACTTCATTGAGACAATTTTATTCATAAGATGGACAAGATGAAATTATAGTATTTTTTTTAAACAATAAAAATGTGAGGAAGATGATTTTTTTTCCTTTAATTCAAAGAATCTAAATTTCCAATCATGGTTTGCACCAATGTGTTTGAATAAGCTATGAAATTTAAAAATAAATAAATTAAAAGTTAAATTTTATATTAAATTTGAGTAAAAATTAAAATATTTCTTATTATGATTAATTTTATGTTCATACTCTTCGTAACAAAATTTCAGCACTATGGTGAGAGAAAAAAATCGAAACAATTTGCCTGATTATGCAAATATCAACTTTAAATAAAGGATTGAGTTCAACATCCCTGATATGATAGGATGGAATGAATTTTAATAGATGGTTGTTTAAATTTGTGTTTGGATTATAAATTTGCATAATTGAAGATGACTCCATTATTATCTATGGAAATTTAAATTGATGTTTTATTTTGTGGTTACTATGAATAATGGAAACCTTTTAGATCATATCATTATTATAATTAAAAGGGTAATTTAAAAATATATAAGTAGGTTTAATATCTTTACAAAGTTTTATTATATTTTAATTTTATGATCGCAACTATTGATATTTAAGACTCTAGTATTTTTTCTTTATTGTTAATTAGATTATGAGTAAATATGATCGTAAAAGATACAAATTATAGTATGCTTAGTCTATTTTTCATCAATGTCTGATGCACTACAAAAAAAATGTCTTACCTTTTTTATGAGGTCTAAATCAATTAAGAATTTCAGAAAAACAAGAGATTTCAAGTTAACTAAAAGAGAATAAAATCTAAGTTGTGCAAAAGTTATATCTCTATGTAACACTCCCCCATAAGCTATGAAAAATTTATATCTTTATGTAACACACCCCCTTCCATGATCGAGGATGGTCACTACGTTAACCCGACACTCATTTGAGTGGTTAAGAGAATGATTTAGTTATGTATTTATCTTTTTTTTTGGCTTGAAGTTTTTTTTGTTAACATCAAAGCCAAAATATTATCTTGGAATTCAAGACTTGTCTCCTAGGAATGTCCAAGATGTCTCCTCACTATTACCCTACTTATCTGTTTGTTTCATAAATTGTACTTGCTCCCATGATTCAGGTTACTCTAACCACTAGGTTACTGCACTATCAGGGTTTTCCATCATTTATGGTTATACAAATATGATCTGCATAATTAAACAACAGAAGTGGGCTCTGAAATGTGAAGAAAAAATGTCAAGAAGCCGAAATCCCAATACCAAATTTTCATAAAAATTACCATACTGCAACTCTTCAGTGTAGTGTTCCAGTGTGGATGATATCATATGGAGTTTGAATATAATTTTGGATTATGCATCCATTATGTCTTTACTTGAGAAACTCTCGAAAATTGATCACGCTAATTGCATTTCCGTGGTAGGTAGTGGACGTTTCTGTCCGGATTGCAATATAGTATCGCTTCTTGAATGATTGTAAATGACACTTTTCATCGATTCTTACTTCGGGTCGACTGTAAAACATGTATTTTCCATAGTTAGATTATTCTACATATGAGCAAAGAATCACCATTTTTTCACAGTGGAATCCTAGAAAACATAATACTAAATAAAAACATTTTTAGAATATTTGGAAATGTTGGCTTCTAAATAACTAAAGAAAACACTGCGACAAAGGAAATGTGTGGAATCTTTGCAAATCTTGAATGTTGGAAAGTGCTTCATCCTTTCTTATTGGATCCTAATTTTCTGCGATGATTCTGGAACATACATTTAATAATGCTTATATGAAAACACCTAAATGGTTGATATTGTTTACTTTTGGTTCATACACCACACAATCCATACCATGAATGCTATCTTGTGTATAAATGCTAACACTAAAGCTCTTTTTCTGTTCACTATTGACTTTATGAGATGCATAAAATATGTTGGATATTTGGTTATAAATGCTCTAAACATACATCTACTCAAGCATTTAATTTTTGGAATTTATTTCACCATACAGTCCAAAATAACTATTACATGCACTAATAAAATTATCATTGGTGAGATCATTTCCCTATCTAGTTATGATTTACTCTACACATATGATGACAAGTGTTCCTTGACCCTAACCATTATCATGGTGTTTTTGAGTACTATTGGCATATGGATTTCCCATTCTAAACATAAACCCTCATGGTTAAAGTGATGGACAAACAACTAATGTTGCACGGAACAACTATTTCTCACTGGCCTAACGCTGCAAATGATTATGAAGTTCATCTAGTAATGGCCTAATTTTCATTGGTGTGACCATAAAATGTTTATACTTCACCGTGGAGATATCTTATTATTATTCTCTTCCCCAAAAAACAATGATAAATTTTCCTCAAGGACTCACCTCCTATTTATTTGATGTGTGGAATTAAACTCTCATACATGATACATTTCATAACCTAAGCACACTCTAAATATTTATTTACACATTCAAGGAAAGGTATTAATGACACAATTGTTCTTCACATTTACTCTACTACACTTATTGATTTAAATATTTTCTTATCACTGTCTCTTGTAAATAGTCGTACATTTGGCACTATGAATAAAAATTTGTGAAGCTAAAGAATTAAATTTAAAACATTGAGAACCAATATGATTGATTGTTAATTGTGATGCTAAGAGAATTTACTGATCCTTGATTCAGTTGAAGTAGCCCCAAGTTTCATTTTTTAAAAAGTAGGAAATTATTCCATTCATATTCTATCATATGAAAAAATTATTGTTACTAAATATCACTCTGAGCATAAACTCACCATTTCAAAAAAAAAAATATGAGTTAACAACTAATGTTCTAGTTGTTGAGACATCATACCATAGTTGGAAATTCTAACATAAGCATCACTATTACCAACATGATCGCATCAATTGATATCCTCAAGCACATAGCTTAAAACGTGTACCTGGTACTACGAAAATTTTGAAGTGATATGATGTTATACGTATGAGGGAGTGTTGAAAAGTGTAATTAGGTCTGGCCTTCATAATGACATGTAATTATGAATATGTAATGAAGAAGACAAAGATAATAAAATGTATTTTGTAATGCTTCATTTTTGCTTCATTTCATGGGTTTCATGAGAATGAGATTTTATTATAGGTCAAAGACTTTCTCGATGTCTTTAGGAGATTTTCATCTTGTTAAAATATAATTTAGAGTCATGTATATGAATAGATGTTACACTGTGTAAAGGAAAATTATTGATGTAAAATGTATGCTCCAAGACCTTGTGAGGGTGCTCCAAAGAAGTCGGCTCAAGAATGTTGAAATATTCCTTAGTAAATTCAGCCTACAAAAAATTGATCATGTCGCCCTGGAATAGGAGTGACAGCCCCTATATAAAGGGTGGACTGCGGCCTCATTAGCTCATGAGACTCTGGCCTCATTATCTCGCCATCATTTTGGACAAGTTGTGTGATAAATGTGTGCATTAAGGAGTGCAGTTGGGCGTGAAGAAGGAAGGAAGTACAATGAATGAAGAAGTTTGTACAACGAAGAAAGAGAGACCTCGCCCTTGTATCTCTGCTTTGGGCTAGTGATCTTGGTTTCAGTCCGTGTCATATTTGAACTACATTGTCAATTTCTCATTCTAAGGAGATTAGAAAAGAAGAGAATACATGGCGTAAAAATGATATATCGGGCAAAGTGAAGAAAGGGACATTGAAAAAGATTACTAAGGAGATCGTGATCACGCAGGAGAGGCATTGCTAGCCTTTTTCATTGGGTTCATATTTTCGCATAAGCTCAGCAATATACACAATGTGGAGAAGGGAGAAAGGAAGAAGGTTATCACAGTGAAAAGAGATCTACCTTGGGCCAAAATTATTCAAGGAGGCAAACGCCTATCACAGCAAGGGAAATTCTCCACTATCTAATCTTGATTTGCAGTAATAAGGAGGCCGAAATATTAACCTAGGATTTCAACAACAAGTATACATAGAAGCATGGTGCAGTGAAGTGTAGAAAAGGAGGATCAACTTAAGGCGCGAAGAAGAGCAAGTGACAAGGGTCTTGGAGACATACTAGTGTACTCAAGGGTCTTTGTCATGGTATTGGTACTCATGGGTTGAAGATCTATAAGAATAATTTTGATAATTCTTTCCTCTCCAAGAGGGGCAGGTTTTGGCCGTGGCTTGAAAGCCTAAACGTTGTGTCTCTTGTGCATTTGATAATTGGCTTGATGAAGAACATAATAATGTAGCTAAGATAAGATCTAAGTGAAAGAAGCTTAATGAAATCACAAGTAATTATCAAGAAGATAAATTTTAATAAAATCCCCAATTTCTGAACATGCATTCCTTAAATAAATTCAACATTTCATTTATCAATTTTTGGTACGGAGAATTATTTGCTTATTTTGTTATTTATTTGTTTCTGTATTTACATCTCAATATATGTGGCATGTATTAATTTTTTTATATATGTATATATTCTTTGGAAATTATTAATTGATACTTCCTATATGATTAGAGTGCATCATATCACAACTTAAATTTCTTGAGAAATGACGATGACATACATTGTTGTTAACCAATGGCCGAATAGATCAAGTAACGCCAAATAATTAGAAGACGATGAGAATTGTTTCTTGGTTTTTTATGTAGCAAATTTGTGTAGGATCAAGATGAAAGGAGATGGTTAGTCGTATTGAAAAATGGATGAGTGGGATCAAAATTTAGCGTTGTGTAACTAGGCCACAATTTCTCTCGCCAAAAAAGCATAAAAAGGCACTCCATTTTATTACATATAGGATTAAGCTCATGTGCGGAGGAATCTACAAAGTTGGTAGTCTGCATTGTTTATCATTCAAAGAAATTTGAAGTCACAAATTCATTTGGTGGGCAGTTGAAACTAATGGTCATGGTTCTAGGTTAATTTAGGCATGAATATGCCAAAAGCCTACACACTCTTCTCTCCAGAAACAGTAGAAATCAAAAGAATTTGAAATGCAAGAGCTCTTTGTCATCTGTGCGAAGGAAGTGGTTGTGCAGAGAACACATGCTTCTGTGAAGAGCTTACACTATGTGGGAAGCTTGTGTGAAGAACAAATGCTTACATGGAGAGATTACACTGTGAGGAAAGCTTTGTTTGGGGAGAATCAACTAATTAGCTATAGAGGTAGTGACATTGCTACATCACAACTATCAATCTTGCTTATAATATATATTGACAATAGATTTGAAGTTAAAATAGGTTTGTAAGACATGTCAATTTGTTAAGCATCGAAGGAATCAGACACTAAGTAATAAACTATTACATCGTTTTAATGCTAAAAAACTATTTTATAGATTTCTAATTTATGTTGATATTTTTTACTAGTGAAAATTCAAATATTTTATTTATAAGAGGTTTAGAGATATTTCTTTGTTTTTATTATATATATGTCTTTTATATGTAAAAACATGTATGGATGGAATAAATTTCATTTTAACTTTCAATTATTTCGTAGAAATATTTAAAGAAAATTATTATTAATATCTTTTAAAATATAAAGAAATGCTACCTGGCAACTTTGTTATATGTTTACACTTCATTATTTGGAGAGAAAGAAGAAGATGTCAGCTTACAAAGAGTATAAAATAATTAAAATATGATTTAAATGAGAGAGTCGTTACACTATTCCATTTGGCCAGTATGTATATATCTACGTGAGTTTGTGTTCATTATACTCATTTTGCGAGTGTGTATATATCGATAACTACGTGAGTTTCTATTCATTATATCGGTCAAACTAACCTTAGTGGATTTTCTTGGTTAATCATTTTCCAGATTTGTTTCTGGAGGTGAAACTCCCGAAACACTAGGGATCAGAGGTTATTTTTTGTGCAAATTTTGTAGTCAATCGATAGCTGTTTGTTGGGCAGAGAAGACAAGGAAATAGACAAGAAGCATACGAAAATGATGGAATCAAAAGAGGAAGGAATGGCGCCCTTGTGTTCACGGGATCGATCAAAGGAGGAAGAAGAGAAGGAAGGAATGGCACCCTTGTGTTTACCGGATCGATCAAAGGAGGAAGAAGAGAAGGAGGATTTGACAGCGCAAGAAACAATGAACATTCTAAATGTGTTAAGCCGTGAGGAATTGATCGATCTTATGCAAGAGGCAGCGATTGAACATAGGTACGTTCGGGATAAAGTGCATTCATTCGCCATCAAAAATATTCCTCTGAGGAAACTGTTTGTGCGTGGACTCGGGTGCGAGACAAACGAGCAATCGCTCGCCGCTATATTCTCTTGTTACGGAGAATTGAATGGAAGCCGCGTGATCAGGGACAAGACAAGCGGGAGGAGTAAGGGATACGGATTCGTGACGTTCAAGCACGTTAACGGTGCCATCAAGGCGTTGAAGGAGCGCAGCAAAATGGTCGACGGTCGCATTGCAGTGTGCCAATTTGCCCCCACCGGCCTCTACCCTTCTCAGCCACAGCCTGACTTGGATCGAAGGACGATTTACGTGGGCGACGTTCCAATAGGCATGGAGGCGGGCGCTCTTGTAAGTTTGTTTTCGCAGTATGGCGAGATCGAAGAGGGGCCCAAAGGGTTTAATAAGAATAGGGGCAGGTCCAGTGGATATGCCCTCTTTATTTTCAAGACGGTAGAGGCAGCCAATCGTGCGCTACAGGAGCCCATTAAGATCACAGACGACGGTCATGAGTTGTATTGCAATGTGCCAAATGAGAATTGGGTCAACTCTCCTCCTCCTTATACCGCCAATGCCAATGGGTTCCATATCCCTTACCACTTCGGGCTTATTCCTGCTAATCCCGCCTTACAATTTAATCAGGGCTCGAATCCATGGCCGCTAACGCCATGGACTGAACCACCTTTTAACCCAAATCACGCTATTGATAATAATTATAGTAACGGGAATCCAGAGTTTTTTAATACATATCAGTACGGCTTTCCGAATTATGCGGGTTATCCACCTGAAGGATCTGGTTATTATACGCATGGAGTCCAGGCGAGTCCGTATGCTACTCAATCGCTGTTGACTGAATTGGATTATGTGGGTTATCCACCTCAAGGATCTGGTTATTATACGCATGGAGTCCAGGCGAGTCCGTATACTCCTGAATGGCCGTTGATTGAAGGATCTGGTTATACGCGTGGAGTCCAGGCGAGTTCGGCTACTACTACTCAATCGCCGTCGACTGATTTTACGTTTGCGGAAGAAGGTAGCCATCCGGGCTCGTCAACTGAATCTCAATATCAAAATCAGCCGCATGGTGTCCAGACGAGTACGGGTACTCCTCAATCGCGGTTGACTGAATTTACGGAAGAACCTAGCCGTCCTGGCTCGTCCAATCAATGTCAATATCAAAATCAGCAGCAGGATTAGGGCAGTGATCCTCTGGAAAAACTCAAAGCGTTTTAGTATAATTAGATTTACTTAACTCTTTCCAATACCCCTATTGAATTTAGGACTTTAACATTAGGAAGCTCCTCTATGTCATGCAATAGATATCTATTATCAGGGTTACTTCATTTTGAAAGAGTCGAGCTTAAGCAGCAAAGACACATATTGTGTTTGTGAATTGAGAATTTAGTAAAATTTAAGTTAATTTTTGAACTATTGAAATTAAATCTCTACTAATAATATGTATCTCTACTAATAATATGTTAATATGTTTGGTTGGGTTAACTTAACACTTGAAAATCATTTTTAAGTTGGTCTAATTTGATTTGATATTATAAAACTCAATTACTCACTCTCATCTAAACAAAATATCAGCAAATCGGCAATCTCACTTACTGTCACCTTGGCAGAGCTACAAAGATGAAGGCACAAAATATCAGCAAATCAGCAACTCACTTAGTGTCACCTTGGCAGAGCCACAAAGATGAAGGCCCGTTTTACACTAGAGAGATTTGATTTTTTTGTATGTTTGAACGATTTAAAGTTAAAATGAATTTATGCTCTTCCTTAATTGATTAATTTTTTTTATGTGATTCACAAAAGTTCTAAAGCAATTCGTATCTTTGTTGCAATCAAATAGCAATCTCATAGTGGAAAAAGAAGCAATGATATTGATCGAACATATACAAGACAAATGGATTATCTAGATATGTATATCCAATTATTGTTTATATGTTTTGTTCTCACTATTTATTGTACTAGTCCGTACTATTATAGATTACTTTCTAAGTGGTTGAGAGGTCCACCAACATGCCAAAATAATAATCATATTAGATACCAAAGCTATAACCATGTAATGAATTTTAACATACGTGAAAATAACATTATGATTCAAATAAATAAATAAATAAATGTTAGAGTTGGGGTTATTTTCTGAGATTGCACTATAATGATTTGTTTTTTTGGTGGGTTTGGGCTGTCAAGGATTATTTGTATTAAAATTTAGACAAATATAAAATTAACTTATTATAAATAATTTTTTTATACGTTTATTAATTAAATTTAAATATAAAGTATCACAATATAATGGTGTCTACATATATGAATTATTATTTTAATTTATATGATCAAATATTTACATTTATTATTAATATTTTCAGTTATATGTTTATTAATTAAATTTATTATTTTTTTTATATGTTTACTGTATTATGAAATATTATGATTATGAATACGAGTCATTATTAATTAAATATAAATTTATTTTTAATGTGATATCTAAATTAATATTTTTAACATGACTCATTATTATTTATTTTTTGTAAGCCTATTCACCGCCACCATAATTGAATCATTGGGTCTCCTACTTCTCGGTATACCTATGATGAAATCAAGTGATATGACCTCCCAGTTCCATTATGGTACAAGAATAGGCTGAAACAATCCTGTTCGATGTTGGTGCTCCACCTTCACTTGCTCACACTCCAAAAATTCAGTTAAGTATTCAACAATGTTTTTACGCATGCAAGGCAAAAATAGTCCTTTCTAATTGTTGTTAGCATCTTATAATATCCAGGATGTCCAGCACAAGAACTCCGTTCGTATTCATCCAAAATCAGCTCCTTCAAGCTCATCTGATTTGGTATACATATCTTCCCTCGAAATATTAAAAGTTGTTTATCATTAATTCCATAACCCGAATGATTTTATTGTTTTTCTTCTTCTCTTGCATGCTTCCATAAAAATTGATACTCATGGTCTCTCTTTGCTGACTCCATGACTTTCTCCAGGAACTTAAATTCTTCTTGATTAAAGTAAAGTTCATATATGTAATGTAGTTTCTTACTTAGAGCATTAGCTACACGATTCTCCTTACCTTTTACCTGTTAAATGTTAATCAAATTCAGTAAGGAATGCATTCCATCTTGCTTGGCGGGCATTCAAATTACATTGTTTAAAGTAGCTATTCATGCTACTATGGTCAGTTCTTAGCACAAAAATTTCCCCAATAAGTAATGTATCTAAATTTGAAGGGCATGTACTATAATAGTTTACTCTAAATCATAGACAGAGCATCGTTGCTCATGGTCCTTTAGCTTCCTGGATTCATATGCTATGACCTTGCCATCTTGTTTCAATACCACTCCCACCCCTTCCTTACAAGCATCTATGAAGAGTTCAAATTATTTTCTTCGGTCTACCACTTTCAATACATGAGAAGCAGTTAATAGTTCTTTTAATTTTTCAAAAATGGCTTGACACTCATTAGTCCACTTAAAGACTCACCCCTTCCGCTGCAAGGAATTAATGGTAAAGGCTATTTTATAAAAGCCTTCGATGAATTGTCGATAGTAACTAGCTGGGCCCATGAATGAACGTATGTCTGCTACATTTCTGGGAACTCTCCATTCCATAATTGTCTTTATCTTTTTGGAATCTACCAAAATACCTTCAACATATATGACATGGCCCAAATATTAGATATTTTCTTTATAGAAATCACATTTGATAAATTTGGCGTAGAGCTGATGTTCCCGTAACATTTTCAACACCAAGAGTAAATTTTCTTCATGCTCTTCAATATTTTTAGAATATATTAGTATATCATAAATAAATATTAAAACAAATTTATCGAAATATGGGTGAAATATACCATGCGTCATGCAGATGAAAGTTGCTAGTGCATTCGGTAATCCAAAGGATAACACCACAAATTCATAATGTTCGTACCTGGTAAGAAAATTTGTTTTGGATATGTCCTCATTCTTAATCCATATTTGGTAATACCCAGACCTCATGTCAATATTTGAAAATGCCATTTCTCCCTTTACCTGATCAAAAATATCATCTATACGTGGCAATGGGTATTATTTTTCGACAGTCAGCTTATTAAGTTCTCTATAATCCATCCACATCTACATTGTACCTTCTTTATTTTTAACGAATGACACTGGTGCTCCCCAATGGGACACACTTGGAAAAATATACCCTTTTTCCTATAGTTATTGCAGTTTCATTTTTAATTCTCTCAATTTAGGCACACTCATTCTCTATGGTGCTTGCGACACTGGTGTTTTGAATGATTAAAAACAATTGTTTGCTACAACTCCCGTATTGAAGGTAGCCCATCCAAGCAAGGAGTCTAAGATTTGCACTAATTCTTGCAAAGAAGGGGTGGGAGAATTATGTCAAAATATAGAAAGGTTGTTGCGTATGCATCTAGAAATCTGAAATATCATGAAAAACGATATACCTCTTAAGATATAGAGATAAATGCAGTAGCGCATGCACTCAAAGTGCGGAGGCACTATTTGCTGGGGAAAAGGTTTGTATTGAAAATGGATCACAACAGCATGACTAGCTATTTTAAGTAGGCTGACTTGAATGCTCACCAGGAAAGATGTGACACACGTTAAAGGTAAGGAAAACCATGTCGCCAATGCCTTAAGTATAAAATTACATTATGTATATGAACTCTACTTTAACCATGTAGAATTGAAGTTCAAGGAGTAACTGAAGGAGGCAGCGAAAAAAGATCCTGAATATAAATTTTTATGTCAACAAACAAAAAATGTAGAAACCAGGGAAGACAAATAGATTATAATATCATAAGGAACAACTACTGATTTTTCAAGGAAAAATATACATTCCTAATCAAATGAGATTGAAATAGATCATCTTTGATGAGTATCATCGAAGTTCATATTCTTAGCACCCTAGTTACCAAAAAAGCTAACAATAATTAGAAAATATTATTTCTGGCCCAGAATACGTAAAATATCACTGAGTGCTTGACCAAATTTTTGGAGTCTCAACAGGTCAAGGTGGAGCATCAACATCCAGCAAGATTTTTATAACCCATTCATGTACCAGAGTAGAAATGGGAATTCATATCACCTGATTTTATTATGGGCTTACCAATATCGAAAAGACACAATGATTCTATAATGGTGGTAGTGGATTGGCTGAGAAAACCATCTCACTTTATTCCAGTACAATCAAACTACAAAAAAAAATGCAAATTGCTCACATCTTTATAAGGGAGTTGTTTATATTACATGGTATTCCAAAAGAGTAATCTCAGACCAGGATGTGAAGTTCACCTTAGCCTTTAGGAAGGCACTGTTCATCGTTCTGGGCACACAAATACAATTTATCACAGCTTATCATCTGCAAAGTGATGGGCAGACTGAGCAAGTCAATCAAATATTAGAAGATATGTTACGTATGTATGTGATGTACCAACCCACGAAGTGGAAAGGTTAATTGCATTTAGTAGAATTTTATTTTAACAATAGGTACTAGGAATATCTCAATATGAGTCCCTTTGAGTCATTATACGATAGGAAATGTCGAACACTGATCAATTGGAGCAACCCAGAAACCAAACTAATGCTTGGACTAGAAATGTTGGCTGAGATGGAGGATGAAGTAAAGAAGATCCAACATAATCTGAAAGCTGCCCAGAACAGGAAGAAATTTTATGCAGATCAAAGAAGGACATATTGATAATCTGAAGTAGGTCATCATGTGTATGTCAGAATTAGACCCAAAAAGATCAGCTTAAGATGGACTACTTTTGCCAAGTTGGCTCCCCGGTTCTGTGGAGCTTTCCAAATTTGGGAAAGAGTGGGGTCGGTGGCATATCAGCTAGCTATACCCGGTCACATATGGGTGCATTATGTGTTTCATGTGTCTATACTGAAATTATATTTGCATGATCCAAAGCATGTGATAAATTGGAATAACACATGTGTACAGTTAAATTGGATACTAGCATATCTTAAGAGAGATAAATGTTCAAATAACTAATTGAGTACCCTTGATGTTTTGCACTTTCCCGAACCAAATGAATATTATATTATGGTAGAGCCTTAATGTATCCTCTAAAGCAGAGAGAAATAGTGTTTCCTGAGGCAAAGCTATCACTGCTAGCAAAGGCAACACTGTCCGGAAGATGCTACTTGGGAAGATGGAGGTTTTTGTGTTATAGGATACTTGGGAAGATGAAGGATTTGTGCAAGAGAAGCTTATCCAAAATTATTTACTCGGGATATAAAACACTGAGGATGATGTTTACCTTTAGTGGGGGAAGATGGAACAACTGGTTTAATTTTCTTATGTTAATTTTTTTTAAATATACATTTTAGTTTTTGAGAAAACAAAGATTAAAAAGTTTGTTAATCAGTCATTGAACAAGATTTATTTGTTTTTAATAAAGAGATTAATTTACAATTTTGTTTCCATAACTGATGGGTAAATTTTTCCAAGACTACATAGTAGTTATGCTTAAGAATTTATTGACAGTTACCTTCTCCTGTAAGGATAAAATGGAAATCCCAATGAGGAGAAGGAGTTCTATGAATGGAGAAGTTGACAACCGATTGGTTGTATGGTGAGAGTAGTCTGAAGCTGCTATAAACCAGTGGAAATCTGCAGCCAACCCTCTAGATGCAGCTAGACAAAGGTCTTGAGGTCCTCCTCTAGAAAATAAAGAAACTTCTAAATGAGTCTACTCCAGTGGGGGAGTTGAGGACATAATTTCCTCTCTCAATGTTGGGAGGACACCCTCAATTTTGGTTAAATAGAGATAAGTATTTGAGTATCAAGTAGTCAAGGAAGAGGAGAACTATGGATAATATTTGTTACTGAAATATTTATATTCATAAGTTTCAGAATTGCAGACTACAGTATTTTCACATTCATCCCCATTCATCTGTATTTGTATAGATTATGTACATGTTAGACTAGGAGGTAACTCCATAAATCGAATGATGAATTTGATTAAGGGTGCTCAAGAATATATACATGGAGGTGAGATTGTTGAGATTCATTTCCCAATCTCTCTTAGACTTCCTTATTTCCTAATTTACACTAATGTAAAATTTCTCCCAATCCCATAGGATTAGATTTGAACATCCCCCCCCCGTTAATCTGAAGAGATGTTGGTGAGTCCCAAGATGTTCGGATTCCTTCACCAATTATAATCTAAGTTTATATGTTAATATTTTTAAATTACTTTTCATTGTGGAAGGGTCGTACATTGCCATTGTTATTTTAAATGTTGTACAAGCTATACGTTGCATGTGATACTAAGAGGAAGTGTTCTATAATATCCCTAAGTATGAATGTGGGTAGTATTCTACGAGGTAGTCGGTGTATATATTTAAGCAAGTTTCTTATAATATTTTGAATTCATAAAAATGGTGGACCAATTATTAAGTGGGGAAATGTACTGTGTAATGGTATTTCCTCCTTTCCATACGAAAATTATGTGTGAAGTAATTTAATTATTTCTAAGTCATGACTATAACTTACATCATTTACATAATTTCAATTTTCTTTTGGTTTTAATTAATCATGTTAAGCATTTTAAGTAAATACCACCTCACATCAAGGTTTTTGTAATATCCCTCGTCTTACGAAAACAATTTGGAAAAACAAAACTATTTCTTAATCCATGCATGTTGTAAGGTTTTATTTTAGGACACTTCATACATGTTCGTGAATGATACTAAAGTTATAATTGTAGTTGTGTTTAAGCATAAGAAAATATGATATGAGATAGATTTTCTCTTGGAGTTAATAATTGCCGTGAAGTTTGAGTAATAGAGTTAGCCAAAGATAAGTGAATAGAGATAAAATAAGATAATATCTTGCAAGTACATATTGAAAATATCTATGAGAATTGTAGAAAATTCTCAAGGATTTCTATTGATTAAATGGGTTGGTTAACATATTATTTATTGATCATGCAAGGAAATATGTTAATGAACAAAGACCTAAAGGAATATAGTAGGAATCAGACTCTACCACCTTATGGACAACTAACAACTCATTTCAAATGATGTGGTTTTCTTTGAATAATGTCAATTAGCCAACCTACATTTCTGAATAGTATCCGATGGTGACTATCCTTAATGTAAATTGTATGAATTATGGTTGCTTTTGCTACCTTTTATAATAGTAATAACAATAAAAATACACTAGTTTACCTAATTTCTCTTTTATTTATTTTATAATATATTTATAAATTTAGAAAATAAATATTTATTTATAAATATAAAATAAAAATTGAAACCAAATACTTATAATATTAAAACAACGAAAATTGTACACAACTTCATTGAGACAATTGTATTCATAAGATGGACAAGATGAAATTATAGAATTCTTTTAAACAACGAAAATGTGAGGAAGATGATTTTTTTTTTTTTTCCGTTTAATTCAAAGAATCTAAATTTCCAATCATGGTTTGCACCAATGCGGTCGAATAAGATGTCACATTAAAAAAAGGGGGTTAAATTTTATATTAAATTTGGGTAGAAATTAAAAATATTTCTTATTATGATTAAGTTGATGTTCATACTCTTCGTAACAAAATTTCAGCACAGTGGTGAGAGAAAAAATTCCAAGAAATTTGCCTGATTCTGCAAATATCAACTATAAATAAAGGATTGTGTTCAACATCCCTGATATGATAGGATGGAATGAATTTTAATAGATGGTTGTTTAAATTTGTGTTTGGATTATAAATTTGCATAATTGAAGATGACTGCATTATTATCTATGGAAATTTAAATTGATGTTTTATTTTGTGGTTACTATGAATAATGGAAACTTTTTAGATCATATAATTATTATAATTAAAAGGGTAATTTAAAATGTTATAGTAATTAGATTGTTTTAAGTTATTATCTAGCTAAAATTTAGTTATATAATTTTTAAATAATATATAAGTAGGTTTAATTTCTTTACAAAGTTCTATTATATTTTAATTTTATAATTGCAACTATTGATATTTAAGATTTTAGAAATTTTTTATTTTTATTTTTAATTAGATTATGAGTAAATATGATCGTAAAAGATACAAATCATAGTATGTTTAGCCTATTTTTCATTAATGTTTTATTCACTACAAAAAAATGTCTTACTTTTTTATGAGGTCTAAATTAATTAAGAATCTCACAAAAACAAGAGATTTCAAGTTAACTAAAAGAGAATAAAATCTAAGTTGTGCAAAATTTACATCTCTATGTAACACCCCCCCATAAGTTGTGCAAAATTTATATATTTATGTAATACACCACCTTCCATAATCGGGAATGGTCACTATGTTAACCCGAGACTCATTTGAGTGGTTAAGAGAATGATTTAGTTATTTATTTATCTATTTTCTGGCTTGAAGTTTTCTATGTTAAAATCAAAGCCAAAATATTATCTTGGAATTCAACACTTGTCTCCTAGGAATGTGTAGGATGTCTCCTCATTGTTACCTTACTTATCTGTTTTTTTTCATAAACTTTACTTGCTCACATGACTCAGGTTACTCTAACCACTAGGTTATTGCACTAGCAGGGTTTTCCATCATTTATGGTTATACAAATATGATCCACATAATTAAACAATAGAAGTGGGCTCTGAAATGTGAAGAAAAAATGTCAAGAATCCAAAAATCCCAATACTAAATTTTCATAAAAATTACCATACTGCAACAAATCATTGTAGTGATCCAGTGTGGATGATATCATATGGTGTTTGAACATAATTTTGGATTATGCGTCCATTATGCCTTTACTTGGGAAACTCTGGAAAATTGATCACCCTAATTATATTTCGTGGTAGGTAGTAGAGGTTTCTGGTCTGGATTGCAATACAATATTGCCTTTGCATTAGATTGTGAATGACACTTTTCATCAGATTCTTACTTTGACTGGATCATGAAACATATATTTTCCATAGTTCAATTATTTTACATATGAGCAGGTAATCACCATTTTTAAACAGGGAATCCTAGAAATCATAATACTAAATAAAAAGATATTTAGAATATTTGGAAAATTTGGCTTTTAAATAACTAAAGAAAGCACTACGACAAGGGAAATGTGTGGAATCTTTGCAAATCTTGAATGTTGGAAATTCCTTCATCCTTTCTTATTGGATCTTGATTTTCTACGGTGATTCTGGAACATACATTTAATAATGCTTATATGAAAATACCTAAAGGGTTAATATTGTTTACTTTTGGTTCATACGCCACACAATCCATACAATGAATGCTATCTTGTGTATAAATGTTAACACTCACGCTCTTTTTCTGTTCACTATTGAATTTATGAGATGCATGAAATATTTTGGATATTTGGTTATAAATGCTCTAAACATACATCTACTCAAGCGTTTAATTTTTGGAATTTATTTCACAATACGGTCCAAAATAACTATTACATGCAATAACAAAATTATCATTCCTGAGATCATTGCCATATCTAGTTATGATTTAGTCTACACATATGATGACAAGTTTTCCTTGACCTTTAGAATTATCATGGTGGTTTTGAGTACTATTGGAATATGGATTTCCAATTCTAAACATAAACCCTCATGGTTAAAGTGATGGACAAAGAACTAATGTTGCATGGAACAACTATTTCTCACTGGACTAACACTCTAAATGACTATGAAGTTCATCCAGTAATGACCTAATTGTCATTGTTGTGACCATAAAATGTTTATACTTCACTGTGGAGATCTCTTATTATTATTCTCTTCCCCAAAACACAATGATAAATTTTCCTAAAGGACTCACCTCCTATTTATTTGATGTGTGGAATTAAACTCTGATACATGATACATTTCATAACCTAAGCACACTCTAAATATTTATTTAGACATTCAAGGAAAGGTATTAATGATACAATTGTTCTTCACATTTACTCTGTTACACTTATTGATTTAAATCTACACTTATCATTGTCTCTTGTACATAGCAATACATTTGGCACTATGAATAAAACTTTGTGAAGCTAAAGAATTAAATTTAAAACATTGAGAACCAATATGATGGATTGTTAATTGTGATGCTAAGCCAATTTACTGATCCTTTATTGAGTTGAAGTAGTCCCAAGTTTCAATTTTCAAAAAGTATGAAATTCTTCCATTCATATTCTACCATATGAAAAAATTATTGTTACTAAATATCACTCTAAGCATAAACTCACGATTTCAAAAACAAAATCTGAGCTAACAACTAATGTTCTAGTTATTGAGACATCACACCATAGTTGGAAATTCTAACATAAACATCACTATTACCAACATGATCGCATCAATTGATGTCCTTGAGCACATAGCTTAATGGTGATCTCATGAGTCTTGTATTCCAAGTTAATGGTGGTAGAGCTATATTGGCTAATTTATTTGGAAAATACACACACATACTCTTTTCAAACAGATAAATCTGTATATTTGAAGCATTCAATGATAATTACAATGGTATTTTAATGTCTCTACTAAAATGACGAGTAACTCTTTCCTTCATGTATAAAATAATAACCCGGAACTGAAGGACTGCTAGAATGGTTTTAATATAAGTTTTTAACTTCAAGCAACATATTGGGAGTGTTAGTATGATTGTAGCATTAAATTCCAACAACCACAAATAGGGAATTCCATACATGACAATACACTCTTCCCTTAGAGTTCAACATCCTTGATATTTTGTGGTTACTATGAATAATGGAAACTTTTTTGAACATATAATTATTATAATTAAAAGAGTAATTTAAAATGTTATATTAATTATATTGTTTTAAGTTATTATCTAGCTAAAATTTAGTTATATAATTTTTAAACAATACATAAGTAGGTTTAATTTCTCTACAAAGTTCTATTATATTTTAATTTTATAATCACAACTATTGATATTTAAGATTTTAGTAATTATGAGTAAATATGATCATAAAAGATACAAATCATAGTACATTTAGCCCATTTTTCATCAGTGTTTTATTCACTACAAAAAAATGTCTTACTTTTTTTATGAGGTCTAAATTAATTAAGAATCTCACAAAAACAAGAAATTTCAAGTTAACTAAAAGAGAATAAAATCTAAGTTGTGCAAAATTTACATCTCTATGTACACTCCCCCATAAGTTGTGCAAAATTTACATCTCTATGTAACACTCCCCCATAAGTTGTGCAAAATTTATATATTTATGTAACACATCACCTTCCATAATCGGGAATGGTCACTATGTTAACACGAGACTCATTTGAATGGTTAAGAGAATGATTTAGTTATTTATTTATCTTTTTTTTTTGGCTTGAATTTTTCTTTGTTAACATCAAAGCCAAAAGATTATCTTGGAATTCAACACTTGTCTCCTAGGAATGTCCAAGATGTCTCCTCACTGTTACCTTACTTATATGTTTTTTTTCATAAACTGTACTTGCTCCCATGATTCAAGTTACTCTAACCACTAGGTTACTGCACTAGCAGGGTTTTCCATAATTTATGGTTATACAAATATGATCCGCATAATTAAACAATAGAAGTGGGCCCTGAAATGTGAAGAAAAAATGTCAAGAATCCAAAAATCCCAATACTAAATTTTCATAAAAATTACCATACTGCAACAAATCGTTGCAGTGTTCTAGTGTGGATCATGTGTCCATTATGCCTTTACTTGGGAAACTCTGGAAAATTGATCACCCCAATTTCATTTCGTGGTAGGTAGTAGACGTTTCTGGTCTGGATTGCAATACAGTATTGCCTTTGCATTAGATTGTGAATGACACTTTTCACCAGATTCTTATTTGACTCGATCATGAAACATATATTTTCCATAGTTTGATTATTTTACATATGAGCAGGTAATCACCATTTTTAAACAGGGAATCCTAGAAATCATAATACTAAATAAAAACATATTTAGAATATTTGGAAATGTTGGCTTTTAAATAACTAAAGAAAACACTACGACAAAGGAAATGTGTGGAATCTTTGCAAATCTTGAATGTTGGAAAGTCCTTCATCCTTTCTTATTGGATCCTGATTTTCTGCGATGATTCTGGAACATACATTTAATAATTCTTATATGAAAACACCTAAAGGGTTGATATTGTTTACTTTTGGTTCATACACCACACAATCCATACCATGAATGCTATCCTGTGTATAAATGTTAACATTCATGCTCTTTTTCTGTTCACTATTGAATTTATCGGATGCATAAAATATTTTGGATATTTTCTTATAAATTCTCTAAACATACATCTACTCAAGCGTTTGATTTTTGGAATTTATTTCACCATACAGTCCAAAATAACTATTACATGCAATAATAAAATTATCATTGGTGAGATCATTGCCATATCTAGTTATGATTTACTCTACACATATGATGACAAGTGTTCCTTGACCTTCAGAATTATCATGGTGGTTTTGAGTACTATTGGAATATGGATTTCCCATTCTAAACATAAACCCTTATGGTTAAAGTGATGGAAAAAGAACTAATGTTGCATGGAACAACTATTTCTCACTGGCCTAACACTCCAAATGACTATGAAGTTCATCCAGTAATGACCTAATTGTCATTTTTGTGACCATAAAATGTTTATACTTCACTGTGGAGATCTCTTATTATTATTCTCTTCCCCAAAACACAATGATAAATTTTCCTCAAGGACTCACCTCCTATTTATTTGATGTGTGGAATTAAACTCTGATACATGATACATTTCATAACCTATGCACACTCTAAATATTTATTTACACATTCAAGGAAAGGTATTAATGAAACAATTGTTCTTCACATTTACTCTGTTGCACTTATTGATTTAAATCTACACTTATCACTGTCTCTTGTAAATAGCAGTACATTTGGAAATATGAATAAAACTTTGTGAAGCTAAAGAATTAAATTTCAACCATTGAGAACCAATATGATGGATTGTTAATTGTGATGCTAAGCCAATTTACTGATCCTTGATTGAGTTGAAGTTGTTCCAAGTTTCAATTTTCAAAAAGTATGAAATTCTTCCATTCATATTCTATCATATGAAAAATTTATTGTTACTAAATATCACTCTGAGCATAAACCCACCATTTCAAAAACAAAATCTGAGCCAACAAGTAATGTTCTAGTTGTTGATACATCACATCGTAGTTGGAAATTCTAACATAAACATCACTATTACCAACATGATCGCATCAATTGATTTCCTCGAGCACATAGCTTAATGGTGATCTCATGAGTTTGGTATTCCAAGTTAATGGTGGTAGAGCTATTTTGGCTAATTTATTTGGAAAATACACATACATACTCTTTTCAAACAAATAAATCCGTATATTTTAAGCACTCAATGATAATTACAATGGTATTTTAATGTCTCTACTCAAATGACGAGCAACTCTTTCCTTCATGATTATAAAATAATAACCCGGAAATGAAGGACTGCTAGAATGGTTTTAATATAAGTTTTTAACTTCAAGCAACATATTGGGAGTGCTAGTATGATTGTAGCATTAAATTCCAACAACCACAAATAGGGAATTCCATACATGACAATACACTCTTCCCTTAGATCTCATGCATGAGATATAAAGATAAATGGTTTGTATTCCTAGTTCCTTCACAATGAAATTTGGTGGACACCTTCCAAATATTAATGAATAGGGTAAGGAGTTAACTTAACTTGGCCCAAAAAGAAGTTTGTACCAGACCCTAAACTACATACCTAGAAGTAGGCCCATCTACACCCATATCTTGGCATGTCTAATTTAAGATCTAGGATTTCACAAACTCAAATGCAGCTACATGAATAACCAGGGATCGTGGTTTCCACCAACACACGATTTCATTTCTTGGTTTGCGTTTACATTTCCATATCTAGATGGTCTCTAGCCTTTTTTCTGAAATCACAAAGAATCATAATATTGTTAGTTATCTTATCTAGAGCATAATCGTCCTAAATATTGTGAAAGTGGATTCCAAAAAAGCTCATAATTTTCCTCATAGATATCTAGGTACATTGTAAGATATTATCAAATCAATCCCTTAACAAATTTCCATTGAATAAATAACTAAAGAGTAGAATATGGGGGTTAAGGCTCTGTGTTTTCGAGTCCATCCATCACATAGAGTCATAGCCCTACGATATAGGCGTACCATTAATTAAGTGATGGGGTCTAAGATAGCTTTAAGTGTAAAAAAATATGAATTTGCATGAATCTCATACATGTCCATATTCCATAATGATGTTAAGCGTCATAGTGCACGTATAACCATGAAAAGTCCTTGAGAGAAGGGAAATTCCATTAGTGAAATTAAATAATTCTAAATATATTATGTGAAGCAACAATTCCGATGTATAAATTCACATAGTTATTTGACATCCAAATAAGTCAAATATGTAGACATGAAGTTCAATTCACATAGTAATGGAATTAGATACTTTCTCAATAAAAATGTTGGAAGGTGAGTTGGGGATTGTGAATTTCCACGCAACCTTATATTCAATTTCATTGTGTTCTCTCTTGCAGCCTAATCATCCTTGATCTAGATTCCAATGTGTGAACGAGGGACTTACTTATGGGAATAAACTAGTATTGATGGATGGAATCAAGGTCTCTAGAGGGACAAACCACTCCACCCTCCATCTAAAATAAAATAATTAACTCTGAACATGGACCTTTATATGTTTATTACTTCCACCAATAGCAAAATTGAAGTTGATAACTCCTATTACTCTTGCAACAAGGAAATGTATTCTATACATCGAGCAAGGTTTTCCACTACTGTAGCATTTATTTCCAACATTGTATTTATTATCCAAATTTAAGGAAAATCCATTGGCATGTCTTTACATTGTATTTATTTCCAACATTGTATTTACATTCCTTTAAAAATCCATTGGCATGTCTTTGAAAAATATTACTAGAGAAAAAGACCTTTTCCCCTCTCTTCTCCTTGACGAGAACTAAATCACCTATACGACCCTTATTAGATATCATTTTTTGGGATTCAACTGCGTTAATTAAGTCATTAATATATGACCATTTTAATGAGAGGTAGTCGTAACTAATTAATTTCTCATGATTTTTGAATAGTCCCCTTAGCACTCATTGCACCAGGTGAAGTTCAAAGTGGTGGATAAGTGGGATTGGAACTAGAAAAATGAATCACATAGCATCAATCATCACTTCTGGGGCTTCCACCCAATAACCGGGACTTCTTGGGAGGTCACCCATCCCAGATTGTCTCTGGCTCAAGCACGCTTAACTATGTATTTCTCCCCATAATCAAACCCACTTAGCTTGCAACCCCATTTGAAAAACCTTTGGAAGTATTGTCCCTCATAAACCATTCAAGTAGAGATCGCTTTACTAGTTGTATTGAAGAGTGACCCTTATTTGAAAAACATGACTCAGTAAGGGCATCATAATAGATCCCATAAAGGTGAATCCTTGCCTCCTTACCTCCTTGAAGAGATGTAAGACCTCCTTGGTGCTTCTTAACTTTTAACATTTTCAAGGGAGAGCAATAAACACCAATACAAACTGGAACGCCAAATACATTAACCTCATAAAGTATGGTTATACCTATAAGAAGATGTCATGGTGAAATATCATCACTAATGTAATTTTTTATTTAAGTGTTCATATTTTTAATTGAATAATAGCTCGATAAGTTTGTGAAGGGCTACCAAAGGAAAGTATATGTCTGCCATAGTTTCTAACCATATGGAAGGATGGAAGATCCTTGGAAGACGTATGATTTGAAGAAAAGCAACATGACATGAAGCTAGACAAGATGAGAATATCGATGGATCACTTTTTCATAAAATACATGACTCATGGATGAAATTTATGGATGATATGTGCCATATGAAGAGATCCCAAAGATAAAGGCTCGTCAACAACCAATAAATTCATGACATCGAAGAAAGGAGTTCTTCATGAGAAGCTAGGTGTGTCTTCATTGCTATTGCAGGTCCCTGATTAAGAGGGAGCCTCGTAATAACTTTCTCACTTGGAAGAAACTTGGTAATTCCTAAGTCGAGAGGGAGCTTTAGTACATTTCTTGTATAGGAATAAGTACATTCCTTTGTGGAATATATCCTCCCTAGTTGAGAGGGAGAGATAGACACATCATTCTGGTATGGGAAGAAATAATGGAGGATTGGTTAATCACTCGGCATCTTATACTCTTTGAGGATGTATTAGGGAATCCAAGGTATGAGTTGTCATGGAAGGACCGATATTTTTTGAGTTCTAGGAATCCAAGATAAGAATAGTCCTGGACATACTCCGAGTGAACCTAGGCGGGGTATGTTCCAAGAGAGACAATGATGAAGGTGTCTATTAATCATCAGTCTCACCAACATTGGAGCTCAAAGATCTCGTGGAGAGATGGCGTTGTCAGTCAAGGCCTTGCACTATGAAGATTTTGGTTGATATGATGCTATACAGATGAGATTACCAATCCGATTCTTCTTAGGAGATTCTTCAGATTGAGAGTGACAATGTACCATTATGAATACATATCTACCTAAGAGGGAGTGTTGAAAAGTGTAACTAGTTTTGGTCTTCATAATGAATTGTAATTATGAATTTATGTAATGAAGAAGACAAAGATAATAAAATGTATTTTGTAATGCTTGCCTCATGGGTTTCATGATAAATGAGTTTTTATTATAGGTCAAAGACTTCTTCTTGATGTCTTCAGGAGATTTTCATCTTGTCACAAATATAATTTAGAGTCATGTATATGAAGTGATGTTACACTTGTGTAAAGGAAAATTATTGATGTAAAATGTATGCTCAAGTTTATGCAGGGTGCTCAAGGTAAAACAAGAATATTTAAATATTATACATTGCAATCTAAACTACAAAAAATGTGATCATGTAGGCATGAATAGGAGTGGCATTTCATACAAAAGTGGACTACTGGCCTCAGCAACTCAGGAAACTCAACTCTTTATCTACCCATATTTTGGACATAAATTTATTGTGATAAGTAATAGCATCTAGATATCCTTAGGTTAGGTGCGAAGGAAGAGCCTAATGAATGAAGAATTTTTATACGGTGAAGAAAAAAGAAAGAAGAGGCAAAAACATATCCATGTTTTGATGACAGTCTGTATGGAAGTCGTATCACATAATCTCAAAATACATTCGTGAATTTCTGATCTAAGGAGATTGGCAGAGAAATACGATGTATTAAAAGGATATTATTTTGGTGAAAGGACCATTGAAAATATTCCTAGATCTGTGATCATCCCCAGGCATTGCTAGCCTCTATCATTGGGTTCATATTTTCGCATAAGCTCAGCAATATACACAATGTGGAGAAGGGAGAAAGGAAGAAGGTTATCACAATGAAAAGAGATCTATCTTGGGCCAACATTATTCAAGGAGGCAGAGGCCTATCACAGCAAGGGAAATTCTCCACTATCTAATCTTGAGTTGCAGTAATAAGGAGGTTGAAATATTAGCCTAGGATTTCAACAAAAATTGTACATAGAAGCATGGTGCGGTGAAGTGCAGAAAAGGAGGATTAACTTAAGGAGCGAAGAAGAGCAAGTGACAGGGGTCTTGGAGACATACTAGTGTACTCAAGGGTCTTTGTCATGGTATTGGTACTCATGGGTTCAAGATCTATAAGAATAATTTTGATAAATTTTTCCTCTCCAAGAGGGACAGGGTTTGGCCGTGGCTTGAAAGCCTAAACATTGTGTTCTTGTGCACTTGATAATTGGCTTGATGAAGAACATAATAATGTAGCTAAGATAATATCTAAGTGAAAGAAGCATAATGAAATCACGAGTAATTATCAAGAAGATAAATTTTAATAAAATCCCCAATTTCTGAACTTGCATTCATTAAATAAATTCAGCATTTCATTTATCAATTTTTTGTACGGAGAATTATTTGTTTATTTTGTTATTTATTTGTCTTAATGTTCTATATTTACATCTCAATATATGTGGGATGTATTAGTTTTTGTATATATGTATATATCCTTTGGAAATTATTAATTGATACTTCCTATATGATTAGAGTGCATCATATCACAAGTTAAATTTCTTGAGAAATGACGATGACATACATTGCTGTTAACCAATGGCCGAATAAATCAAGTAACGGCAATAATTAGAAGATGATGAGAATTGTTTCTTGGTTTTTTGTGTAACGAATTTGTGTAGGATCAATATGAAAGGAGATGGTTAATCGTATTGAAAAATGGATGAGTGAGATCAAAATTCAGCTTTGTGTAACTAGGCCACAATTTCTCTCACCAAATTAGCATAAAAAGGCACTCCAGTTTATTACATATAAGATGGAGTCATGTGCCGAGGAATCTACAAAGTGGGTAGTCTGCATTGTTTATGATTCAAAGAAATTCGAAGTCACAAATTCATTTGGTGGGCAGTTGAAAATAATGGTCATGCGTCTAGGCTGATTTAGGCATCAATACGTTAAAAGCCTACACACTCTTCTCTCCATAAACAATATAAATCACAAGAATTTGAAATCAACTCTCCTCCTCCTTATACCGCCAATGCCAATGGGTTCCATATCCCTTACCACTTCGGGGTTATTCCTGCTAATCCCGCCTTACAAGTTAATCAGAGCTCGAATCCATGGCCATGGACTGAACCACTTTTTAATCAAAATCATGCGATTGATAATAATTATAGTAACGGGAATCCAGTGTTTTTTAATATATATCAGTACGGCTTTCCGAATTATGCGGGTTATCCACCCGAAGGATCTGGTTATTATACGCATGGAGTCGAGGCGAGTCCGTATACTCCTCAATCGCTGTTCACTGAATCGAATTATGTGCGTTATCCACCTGAAGGATCTGGTTATTATACGCATGGAGTCGAGGCGAGTCCGTATACTCCTCAATCGCTGTTCACTGAATCGAATTATGTGCGTTATCCACTTGAAGGATCTGGTTATTACACGCATGGAGTCCTCAATCGCTGTTCACTGAATTGAGTTATGTGGGTTATCCACCTCAAGGATCTGGTTATACGCATGGAGTCCAGGCGACTTAGGCTACTACGCAGTTGACTGATTTTACGTGTACGGAAGAAGGTAGCCGTCCGGGCTCGTCAACTGAATCTCAATATCAAAATCAGTCTCATGGTGTCCAAACGAGTCCGGGTACTCCTCAATCGCTGTTGACTGAATTTACGGAAGAACCTAGCCGTCCTGGCTCGTCCAATCAATCTCAATATCAAAATCAGCAGCAGGATTAGGGCAGTGATCCTCTCCAAAAACTCAAAGCGTTTTAGTATAATTGGATTTACTTAACTCTTTCCAATACACCTATTAAATTTGGGACTTTGACATTAGGAAGCTCCTCTATGTCATGCTATAGATATTTATTATCAGCGTCACTTCATTTTGAAAGAGTCGAGCTTAAGCGGCAAAGGCACCTATTGTGTTTGTGAATTGACAAATTTAGTAAAATTTAAGTGAATTTTGGAATTATTGAAATTAAATCTCTACTAATAATATGTTTGGTTAGGTTAACTGCATTACTCACTCTCACCTAAACAAAATATCAACAAATCGGCAATCTCACTTATTGTCACCTTGGGAGAGCTACAAAGATGAAGGCACAAAATATCAGCGAATCAGCGATCTCACTTAGTGTCACCTTGGGAGAACTACAAAGATGAAGGCCCGTTTTACACTAGAGAGATTTGATTTGTTTGTATGTTTGAATGATTTAAACTTAAAATGAATTTATTCTTTTTCTTAATTGATTAATTTTTTTTGTTATGTGATTCACAAAAGTTCTAAAGGAATTCGTATCTTTGTTGCAATCAAATAGCAATCTTATGGTGGAAAGATGGAACTCATACAAGGTAGATGGATTATCTAGATATGTATATCCAATTCTTGTTTATATGTTTTGTTCTCACTATTTATTGTACTAGTCGATACTATTATAGATTACTTTCTAAGTGGTTGAGAGGTCCACCAACATGCCAAAATAATAATCATATTAGATACCAAAGCTATAACCATGTAATGAATTTTAACATACGTGAAAATAACATTATGACTCAAATAAATAAAGTATCATTTCACAAATTTTAGTTGTGTATTTGGGGAGAAGGGGATGTTAGAGTTGGGGTTAATTTCTAAGATTGCACTATAATGATTTGTTTCTTTGGTGGGTTTGGGCTGTCAAGGATTATTTGTATTAAAATCTAGACAAATATAAAATTAACTTATTATAAATATTTTTTTATACGTTTATTAATTAAATTTAATTATAAAGTATCACAATATAATGGTGTCTACATATATGAATTATTATTTTAATTTATATGAGCAATAATTTACATTTATTATTAATATTTTCACTTATATGTTTATTGATTAAATTTATTAATTTTTTATATGTTTACTATATTATGAAATATTATGATTATGAATACGAGTCATTATTAATTAAATTTAAATTTATTTTTAATGTGATATCTAAATTAATATTTTTAACATGACTCATTATTATTTATTTTTTGTAAGCCTATTCACCACCACCATAATTGAATCATTGGGTCTCCTACTTCTCGGTATACCTATGATGAAATCAAGCGATATGACCTCCCATTTCCATTATGGTACAAGAATAGGCTGAAACAATCCTGTTCGATGTTGGTGCTCCACCTTCACTTGCTCACACTCCAAAAATTCATTTAAGTATTCAACAATGTTTTTACGCATGCAAGGCCAAAATAGTCCTTTCTAATTGTTATTAGCATCTTATAATATCCAGGATGTCCAGCACAAGAACTCCGTTCGTATTCATCCAAAATCAGCTACTTCAAGCTCATCTGATTTGGCATACATATCTTCCCTCGAAATATTAAAAGTTCTTTATCATTAATTCCATAACCCGAATGATTTTATTGTTTTTCTTCCTCTCTTGCATGCTTCCATAAAAATTGATACTTAGGGTCTCTCTTTGCTGACTCCATGACTTTCTCCTGGAACTTAAATTCTTCTTGATTAAAGTAAAGTTCATATATGTAATGTAGTTTCCTACTTAGAGCATTAGCTACATGATTCTCCTTACCTTTTACATGTTAAATGTTAATCAAATTCACTAAGGAATGCATTCCATCTTGCTTGGCGGGCATTCAAATTACATTGTTTAAAGTAGATATTCATGCTACTATGGTCGGTTCTTAGCACAAAAATTTCCCCAATAACTAATGTATCTAAATTTGAAGGGCATGTACCATAATAGTTAACTCTAAATCATAGACGGAGCATCGTTGCTCATGGTCCTTTAGCTTCCTGGATTCATATGCTATGACCTTGCCATCTTGTTTCAATACCACTCCCACCCCTTCCTTACAAGCATCTATGAAGAGTTCAAATTATTTTCTTGGGTCTACCACTTTCAATACATGAGAAGTAGTTAATAGTTCTTTTAATTGTTCAAAAATAGCTTGACACTTATTAGTCCACTTAAACACTCACCCCTTCCACTGCAAGGAATTAATGGGAAAGGTTATTTTATAAAAGCCTTCGATGAATTGTCGATAGTAACTAGCTGGGCCCATGAATGAACGTATGTCTGCTACATTTCTGGGAACTCTCCATTCCATAATTGTCTCTATCTTTTTGGAATCTACCGAAATACCTTCAACATATATGACATGGCCCAAATATTAGATATGTTCTTTATAGAAATCACATTTGATAAATTTGGTGTAGAGCTGATGTTCCCGTAACATTTTCAACACCAAGAGTAAATTTTCTTCATGGTCTTCAATATTTTTAGAATATATTAGTATATCATAAATAAATATTAAAACAAATTTATCGAAATATGGGTGAAATATACCATGCGTCACACAGATGAAAGTTGCTAGTGCATTGGGTAATCCAAAGGATAACACCACAAATTCATAATGTTCGTACCTGGTAAGAAATTTGTTTTGGATATGTCCTCATTCTTAATCCATATTTGGTAATACCCAGACCTCATGTCAATATTTGAAAATGCCATTTCTCCCTTTACCTGATAAAAAATATCATCTATACGTGGCAATGGGTATTATTTTTCGACAGTCAGCTTATTAAGTTCTCTATAATCAATCCACATCTACATTGTACCTTCTTTATTTTTAACGAATGACACTGGTGCTCCCCAATGGGACACACTTGGAAAAATATACCCTTTTTCCTATAGTTATTGCAGTTGCATTTTCAATTCTCTCAATTTAGGCACACTCATTTCTATATGGTGCTTTCGCGACACCGGTGTTGCTCGGGTAGTAACTCTATAGTAAAGTAAATATCTCATTTTGATAATATTGGAATATTTTCAGGAAACACGTCCATAAATTCCCGAAAAATTGGAATATTTTCCAAAGATAAGGATCTTGCCTTTGGAGTTAGTAAGCCACACATTAATATCATAAATATGACACCATTTTGAATGAATTTACCCGGTTGGGAGATGCAATGATGGGGCACAATTGAAGTGGTTTCTTAATTCCTTGTAATTCTTGACAAGTACCATATTTAGCCTCAAAATGGATAATTTTCTCCTTGCAATCTACCAGTGACCAATGTCTTTCTAACCAGTCCATTCCCAAACAAAAATATCATAGGAGCCTGAGGTAGAATATTTAGTTCTAGAGTTGTATGTTGTCTTCCTATTTCCTTGATACGATTCGAAATTTTAGCATTAACTCTTCTCTTTGCTCTCCTAACCAATTGTAACAACCAGGGGACTTTTAAATATATGGCTTTGCAATTTATAGTTTTCAACTACTCGTGATTTATATAACTTAAAATTGCACCCAGGATCAACCGAAATGGAAACAGCTTTGAGAATATAACTTACCTTCCAATTCTATCATAGTTGGCCTGGAAATCGCGCTCGATACTTATAGTGCGGCTTTGATCCTGTGATGTTTCTTGCAACATCCCCTACTATAGATGCCTCTTGCGAGTTTTCCCGTAACTTCATTTCTTCCATGATGAGGGAAATCCTTACATTAATGTGCCTCTCCATCACGCCGATATTGTAGCAGTGGTTTCGGGATTGTCCATGATCTATCCTATTGGATGCTTCAGTAGGCCTTTCATCAACTCACCATTTTGGATTTTTCTACTTTTTTCCCAAATTGTATATTTCTTTGGTTCCTTACAACATTTTTTTAATTTCCGGTTTGCTACTTTTAAAATTCGAGATACCTCTTCTTCCCTTTCTTTCGTGGCCAATTTCTTCGCAACTTGATCTTTTGCCTTGGATTACTAATAGCACATTCATGCTTTTTAAATCACCTCATCCATAGTCTTTAGGTTCAAATATTCAATCCTCTCCTTCATGTGAGCATGCGAGTGCTACTCATGAAACAATGTACCTTTGCTATTTTATGTCTCAGATATGGTACATACCTTAACAAAGAGGTAAATTTAGTGATGAACTCATACATAGATAGTCGACCGAACCATAAGTCCCGAAAATCTTGAGCTTTTCGTTCATAGACTTGAAAGTATTTGTTCATATTAATTATCCATGCTTCCTCTACTTCCTCAACCTCTCCATCGAAAGTAGGAGGTTTAATTTTCTTCAAATTCACCTTGTAAATCCAATTTCTTTTTCTTCATCTCATGTTGTTCCGAAGGATTTATGGACTTTGATTCATTGCTAGTTCTACTTTTGTTACTTCATTTAGCTTGGCTCGCTTCCGGATTTTCATGAAATTACCGCTTGTGCTCTCCTTCTTCATGGGTGTCTCTTTCTAGACCGCTATGTCGTAGGATTATTTTTCTTATCCGAGAGAATCTTAAGTATCATTTCTTGTTCCCTTATCAACCTTTAATTGTTGCTTCATACTCTAATAATTTATGTCTAGAAATGTTGCACTCGTATCTAACAATTGCTTTGTCTAACATTTTCTCTCCTCCCGTAACCCACTAGTTTGCCGGTGTTGATCCACACTCAATTGTACGCACATCTCCGGGGCTAATTTTTCTGCTATGCCGGGAATGGTTTTTCCCCCTATAGTTCTCTATCTCGCGAAGACTAAATCCTATCCTTATTGGAAATTAGCGATAATTCCTATCACTTTGCACATAATTAACAAAAATGAAAAAAACCCAAGGTTATTCAGCTTGACCCAATCGGGCCCAACGTGTGTTCGGATCCGATACCACTTATCACCTTTATCAAAACTTACCATATCACTATTACCATACAAAAAAATATATATATATTTACCGCACTTAATGATCTTATCACATTTAACTTTTTATAAATGGCATTCTTAGCGTTAAACATTAGTACAATAAAAATTTAAATCTTATTTCTATTTAATGCATGCTACCATGGTATTCATTTGATGATCATTCTTACCTTTATACTAACTCATTGTACATAGATATTATCATCGTGATCACTCTACCTTTATATTAATTCACTTGTACTTAGATATGATATTATCATCATGATCATTCTACCTCTATACTCCAACAATTGCACTTATATAATATCATTGATAAAATATGATTATAACATTATAGTGATGTTGGATTAAATCCACGAGTACATTTAACTTAAAATTCTTGACACTATGATAAATGCATTATTTATGAGGTCTATTTATTTTTAATGGTCCGACCATCCAACTACTTAGGAGCTATCATCCATTGCAATTTATTGGAATGGATGATGATCGTTGATTTGGGAAACGTAGATATGGCAATCTTAGTTTATTTGGACGGGATTAGGGTAACTAACTAGTCCAAGTCTTGCGCCCGAGGTCATTCATGTGTAGCACCATTTTCATCTCTTCTTTGCTAGTTTTTCATTTCTCAAAGTCGTTCCTTCCGTAGCTGGGGGTTCGATTTCTCATTTGTGGATGAAAAAAATCACATGTATCTTGCTCGGGTCTGGGTAAGAGCTTTCGCTCCGGTGTTCTATGTATAAGTTGTACTTTGTAACATTAAATTTCATAGTAATGTATGATGTCTTTCACTCGCTTGAACAAGCAGTAACTCATCTATGTTCTTTACTAACGTATTCTCGTTGCATTGTGTCATATATATTTTTTTTCTCGTACATATGCCCTCTACGAGGTCCGTTAATCCTATATGATCTTGGCTATGTTTTTGTTTCGGGATGTTATCCCTATTGTGGATGAGGGTTTATGGCTTTTCACATTTCACTTTTCCCTCTCTTTGACTAATTTCATAGCATAACCCTCCAAGCATACCAAGAGCAATGGCTTCAAAATTTTCCTTCGTTTAATGGATTGTCTTCCATTTTAAACTCCTTATAAATGCAGAGAATATTATATGCATTTCCTCATTATTCTCATTTACTCACAACCTTTTCTTTTGTTAATTGGTTTCCAAAGTTTCTATTGGGTACCGGGTCTTCGTGAATTGGGGCATCCTCCAAAGTTTCTACATGGCACTTCATTAGATGTTCTCATGTTGACTCACATATCTGGCTGAGTTGTTAAGCTTAATGAGCTTCATTCGGTTTTACCGAGGGTAGAATCCTAGCATGTATAGGACCCCGACATCAAGCCTTCAATCCCCTTGCGTGCATGAGCATCCCGTGTACTGCAAGTGTGAAGGGTTGAGTTTAGAATAATCCTTCCAAATTTTAGATGCTATATCTTAGTGACTCGATACAACTGTTTAGTCTTTGCTATGAAGATGACCGTATATTATTCCTTTTGTATTTGGCCCCGTGTAAAGATTTTTGTAAGGATTAATTTCCCCTTGATGTTATATGCGTACCCCAAATATAATTTTTTTTCAGCTTGTTTACATCTACCCTTGTACAAATATTGTTTATTGAAAGTTTATTTTTTCTATCCCCATGCTTGGAATTTTGCCATTTGTAGAAGAAGTTCACATTCTATTTAAATTTTCTTCTTTTGGTATATTGTATAATCTTGTAATAGCTTTAGACTTTATCAATGCCATTCAAGCTTCGGGTTATTGTATTTTCCCGAAATCGATGTTTTTTTCAGTCGTCTTAGTTTATCCCCTTCTGCGTGTAAGATAGTTCAATAATTATTTGTGGATTCAATGGCCGCAGGAGCTTGAACCTTGCTCTATTATCAGGAAGCTCGGCGTCTAAACCTCTCGAGCCATATTGATCCTCTTCACTAAATTATTAGAATACATAGTTACTTATACAAGTCTACAACATGTATTGGATTATTTTATTAAGTTTGGTCCTTATTACCCCTCATGTGTAATTACCGTATTCGTTTATTCAATGTATTGTTCAATAATATGTGGCAAGAAATTGACATTGTATGAATGATTTACTTTCCCGAAGAAGCAAAGTTTATTGTTAATATTTTTCCATTACACTTACCCTAAATTCTTTTCTAAATTCGTAGAGTTTTAGATTTGCACCATTTATAGTATTTAGACAACAAGAATAACTTTAATATATCTTTTGTTTTTAGCCATGTCATAACATTACTTTTGCTACTATATTTATTTCTAGATTTACTTCTATCTTTCTCGAAATAAATATTTGACAATATATTTTCTATTTAACGAATTAATTTACCATTCGTAGTATACTCTGAATTTAAATAAAATTTTTATTATAATCTCCTATAGTTTTACTAAGTAAACTTGTATGCTTATCTTAGTATTCATGCTTAATCGATGGCTACACCCAACCATGGGAGAGGATATCACATCCCTTCGCTTACCCCGTGCTTCGCACAGAGTCTCGTAGTAATTAATTATCGAAGTTAGGCTCCAGGACTACTATCCAACCTACACTACTTATGGATTACATAGCTCCACCGGGTTCTAAACTAGATCTAGACAAATCTTCCATTTTTACAAAAAACTCGTTGTTAACCCTTTTCTTCTTTCATGAAGAGAACCCCTTCCCTTTTCCGAGGATTTCCTTTTTATCCTCCCGTGGGAAGGTAAATCGTCGACTTCCTCTTCAATTTTACTCTAGAATCTTGGAATTATTTTACCAATCATTTAATCAATTACTCAATGTTATTTTTTTTCCATGAAATAAAATTCAAGTTTTATTTTTACTAAATAATAACTCATAATCATTAATATCTTTTCACTAACAAATTGGAATTTTTTTTAAAAGTATTTTAGTCATAAAATCAAAATAATATAGGGTGTTACAGTGAGGCTCACATCTTCATCATCATGGCCAATACATACATAGGACTACATCTTCATCATCATGTCCAATACATATCACACCGAAGGAAATTGAACCGATGACTTCACATCAATGAGTGCCTTAAGAGAGCACGATTGCATTCTATACAAGACCCCATGGTCATTATTTAAATTTATTTTAATATGATATGTAAAATATAATTTTGATTTTTATTTTGATTTATATTTAATTTCATAAAAAGTTGAAAACGTTGAGCTCAAGCACTAAAGTCGATATTTTGTTTGTGGATTCACACTTTATAAAATTTGTGTGAATTTTGAAATTATTGAGTGGAAAGATATCCCCACCATAATTAAATCTCCACTAATAATATGTTAATTATGATTTGGTACTATAAATCTCAATTTCTCAGTTGAGATTAATCACTAAAGGCACATATTGTGTTTGTGGATTCATAATTTACTAAAATTTGTATGAATTTTGGAATTATTGAGTGGAAAGATATCCCCACCATAGTTAAATCTCCACTAATAATATGTTAATTATGGTTTGGTGCTATAAATTTCAATTTCTCACTCCCACCTAAACAGGATATCAGTAATCAACAATCTCACTTAGTGCCACCTTGGCAAAGGGACACGGATGAAGGCCCAGTTTATACTTTGAAAAGAACAAAACCAAATGTATTACACTTCCCTTAGACTTTAGAATATGGTGAATTAGAAACATATGATATTTTAATTAGTTGAAACGATGAGAGATTTATGGCATCTAGCATAAAGTATAATTCCTATTTAACTTCTCTTGGATTTAACTTCCCTTGGACTTTATGATATGGTGAATTAGAGACTTATGATGTTTTAATTAGTTATAAGGACTAGAGGTTTATGTGCATCCGCATGATGGGAAAAATATCGGCATGTCTGAGCATCATTTCACAAATTTCGGCTTGTGCGCTTGGGGGATGCCTCGGAAAGTGATGTTAGAGTTGAGTTTAGTTTATGAGATTTCACTATAATGATTTGTTTCTTTGGTGCGTTTGGACTCTCAAAGATTGCTTGTCTTAAAATCCAGATAAAGATAATTGAAAGCAATGGAATCTCATATTAAAATTAGTATATACTCAACAAAAATTACATAAAATAATGCATAAATTATGGAGGATGATAAATAGATGATGCTTCTAGAGCAAGCACTTTGCAATGATGATATCATCTTGATGTTTATGGAGCAAGAAATTTGCAATGATGAAATCATCTTCTATCATTTTCTGTGGGTGATATGTCACAAAGCATTCGAGATGACAAAAATACTAATAATTATTTTTTCCTATTTAAACTAGTATTCTTTGAATTTAGTTTGCAATTTTTATGAATGCCAAAAATATATAAAAATCTATGAAAAGAAAAATACAAAACATTGAGCCTATAAATTGAAAATTATATAGATAAACAATATTTCTCTACTTATAATATTCTTGTTTAAGATGAAGGACTTTGATAATATGAAATATCAAACAATAAAATTTTTGTGTTTCAACAAAGTCAATATCAATATTTCAAAATGGAACAAATGATCTAAAGGTATCTTTGCTACAATCAAATCTTATATTCAGAGAATACAATGGCAATATCGTAGTGAAAAAGGAAGCAATGAAAAGGTAATAGGAGATAGTAAGATAAATATTATGAATATTTTGATTATCTATACATATTTTAAATAATTCTGAAAATTTAGTAGTACACTATTATATATTCTAACCCTTCAATATATTGAATTAAAATTTATTACAATGGTTTTATATCTATATTTACCCAAAGTTACATTATTCAATATTACAAGAATTCCAATATATTGAATTAAAAATTTATTCGATGATTTTTATATCTATATTCTTTTACATTTTTTCAATATTACAAGCATTCAGGTATATTGAATTAAAATTTATTAATGATTTTATATCTATATTCTTAAAGGCTAGTTATCCCATATAATTCACCCACTTAATTTTTATAAATCCATTTTTTTAAAACATTTTTAATATATAATTCAACATAAGTATACAATAGGATTGTTTTTAGAATGGAATCCTACAATTAAATCATCATGTCACCATTCAAATTGAGGATTTTTTATATGTTTAACTACATGTTAAAACATAAATGTTTGTTGGATATAATTATAACCAAATTTATATAGGAATCACGTGATATTTAAAACCAAAATATAATGTAAACATCTCACAGTATTCAACTCATCTACAAGGATATTATTACGGATAAATCGGTGTTGTATCCCAAACAATTTAAACTAACAAATAATAAATTGATATAATTACTCACAAAAAAATATAAAATATAATTATGCAACAATAAAAATCGATAAATGAGACATTATTCAATTGTATACCGTATATGGTCTTTAAATAGTAAGAACAATGAATTGTGCAAAGAAAAGGAATGATGCAAGAAAAAATAATGAAATAAACATAATTGTTAAACTATATGTTTGTGCATTTATTTCAATAAAACTAAAAAATGAATTCAATGTTCAAGGAAATTAAGAGTACATAATGAACAAAGTAAAAAATAATATTAATGAAACAATATAATTGATAAAGTGTACATGTATTATATTTGGCTTATAAATCTTTATGAAAAAAAATGACAAAGTGCACTTTATATTTGTTTTATAAATATTTTTAAAAATTAAATTAGTAGAAAATTAAAGTAACAAATAAAGTAGTTTCAGAAAAATAATATAGTATTCAATAAAAGTAAATTAATATAGATTTATTTATTTATATATTTATTTATTTTCTTTATTTTTCGAGTTTTTCTTTTTCTTCTTTTTTTCTTTTTTTCTTTTTTTTTCTATTTTTATCTTTTTCTTCTTCTCTTTTTCTTCTTTTTATTTTTTTTATTTTTTTTCCTAAGTTGGACTAAATTCTATTAATATAACATAATATACAAGGTGAAATCGGGCCTTTGGAATCGTTGTACTAGCCGATTTCGAGCCATTATGAGTCAAAAAAAGAAAAATATTGATTGCCCCCGTGTGGGGAAACTAGTCATAATACGACATTTTCCTCGCAGGGAAACCACTTCGACGGGTAAAATAGTTAAATGTTGTGAGAATATTTACGGAAATAAAATCTAACATATAAAATAAACATATATGTAAAAGACCTCTCCATGCTATGTATCATCTCGCATGCTAGGTGTCATTTTTTTTGAGGCGGTTGTTCCTCCACAATAAGGCACCTATAGTCTTCGAAGGATTCATCCGCATGCATCGTTTGGTGAGTTCAAAGTTTGGGTGTTGTCGTTGTGTGAACAATGCTAGCTTTGACCTTGAAACCTTCTTAACCCCACCATTCCGAACTACCACTTCCACTCGCTTCCATTTCCTCTTTACTCGTTTAGAAGAAATGACACCCGTTTGACAGCAGGCCCTCCGACGTACGCGAGAGCCGAAGAGGGGCAAAGGCTATTGTGGATTTTCTCGTCTTTTCCTAGTGCTTTAGCCAGGTTTGAAGGATGCGTCCTCCTTGAAGCCGATGGTGATGGTAGTAGTGAGTCGAGGATGGTCCAATGCACGTGTGTAGTGAAATTGCACAAGTGCTCCTTAGGCGGGAAGAGGTACGTATCCCACGTGAAAGGATTGCACAGGGCGGGGAAGCTCTACCTCTTCCTCTGCCATGGTTCATTCCATGATGCCGAGCCAAGTTCTCATCGAAGAAATAGAACGAGGCGGCCAAGGAGCACGTCCTCGCCACCGCCACTACGAGTGGAGTAATGGGAAAAATTCTATTTAGGATGCGGCGAAAATGACACTCGAGAGAGAAGGGATAGAGGCGGAGGAGATGCATGACCATGCCCATTTCCTTGTTGATAATGCATTCTATGCCACTAGGCATGTTGGAGCCGTCATAATCATTAGGGATGCGGGTGAGCGTAGGTGGCGAAAACGCATTGAGCAGAGAGTGGGAATTCCGAGACCAAAGGAGAAGAGTCGAAGCTATAGTAGAGGCGGTGAGTGAAATGGTGACCCAGGAGTGAGCGTGAGGCAAGAGTGAATTTTCGCACCACCTCCCTGTGTGCGTTCAAGAGCTCGGCTCCGAGACTGCAGAGGGGAAAATGCACATGTGGAGGGAGATGGCGAAATGATGCATCGCGCAGTCATTATGAGGAGAATGAAGCAGCGACAATGTCATCCAGGGCATATTAATGGCGGAGGGTTGCGAGTATTTATCCGCCTAAATGTCACCGTACCAAGCGCATGCGTGACAATGTAGCATGGCCATGTGTCACACGAAGGGCTCATCATCCATCTCCCAAAGTTATACACCACTGATCCGGGAGCATTGCTTCCATGTGCACCGCCTTTAGTGCATTCCGTAGGAGAGAAGTATCATTGATATTTTCTAAAGGGCCCGAGAAGAGGGTATGTACATAATAAACACCTTTGTTTGCAAGAAGATCAATAATCTTATTACCGTAGCATTTTACATGCTTGAAGGAAACATCCCGAGTGATGATTAATCCATTTGTTTCTATATGTTCAAAACTAGCAGAAAGACGCCATCTTTTCGCCACCTTTGAGGCAGAGGCACCCATGAGGATATGAGTAGTGGCATTGATGAGGATTTGAGAGTCCCCTTCCACTTTCTAAGGGGAAGTAGTTGTGAGCTTCGCCTAGACAAATCTAGTTCCAAGGACCTTCCAAATCACTTGAGTTATCGAGTCCCATCCTATTGATCCAAATAAGACCCCGAAGGGGTGTACCTACCGAATCTCAAAATATGCCACCAAACCCCACGCAACTCCCCGTATTGCCTTTGGAAGCACCATCGAAAATTCATCTTAACCTCAGTCTCCCGTTGATGATCAAAGTGTTGGGTGACTCCGGATGATTGATGGGAGTGCGAGTACTCAAGGAGGAGGACTTGGAATAGAGAGGTGCCAATTCGCCCATATACGAATCTATGGGAGTTGATTGGGGATATCGGATGCCCGTCAATGTTGTAGTGCCGCAGTTTCTTGAAGATTGAGACACATTTTAGTCCATATGGTGTCCGTAGGGGTGGTCTATTTCTTAAATACTCTTTTTGTTCCGTTCCTTCCATATTGACCATAGTTTGTAAATCCGGGGAGGTGTATCGAGAGAGTATTTAGAAGCCTTCTATTATAAGGTTTAGAAGGCCAATTTCGCATTGTGTTGATGATGTCACCTTTTATATGACTAGATCTTTTGCATTCGATATTAATTTTATCCCACGGGTCGTTGATCAATTTTCATGTATCCATTAGATTAGGGATGGTTTCTGCATGCTTTAAATAGTTGGGACATCTTTGAAGGACCAGTAAATCCTCTTTTTGAAAATATTGTCCCAAGTGAGGATTCAATTTTTCCTTAGGAGCCATAGGAAGGTGGAGACCTTGGGCCGGATGTTGGGTCTCCAAATCCGGGTCCGCATTGCATCCTTGGGATATTGAGTAGGGATACAACAAATTATAAGCTTCCTTGGTGGTGAAACTACTCGTGTAGTGTAGCCCCATCCGAGTATATCCTCCTTCTTTCGAGCACCTAATTTTTCTCGCTATTGAGTTCTTTATCAATCTCCTCACATGTTTCCTCCTAAAATTCGCATGCCATTAAGTTGCTCGGTATCCATTGACGGTAGCCTAGGATGGACGTGGGTTTCCTGCAAATGTTTGACCTTATTGTCCGGGGCCTCGGGCCGAGATCCTCTTGCCAACGAGGTCATTGAAATAGAGCTTCCAATTTGGGCATTTTGTTTTCCAACAGTCCGCCGGAAACAGGGCAATGCTTCTAGCTCGGTTTCCCAAGAATTGTGCTCTTGAATGAGGGATCTATGTTGTTTGGTGGAATTCGAAATAAGAGGGCCGCCGTCCATTGTAAGGAGTCAAATAAGATCATCGTGCGGTTCGTTGTCTGCATATTTGCGCTCCATAGTCGAGCCCAAGGGTTGTGCCGCTTGGAAAGCTACTTCCACCACATGCATGCACCCATGAATATGTTGCTGTGATACTGGATCCCTCGCCTAAACCCTCAACCATTTTTGGAGCACAAAACTGCTGACTACTTTACTAGAGCCCATTTCCTATCTTTTCTCGGATGGTCGTAGAGGAAGTTGCGCTCGTAGATTTTTTATTTTATTAAGAACCCACTTTACATCGCTAGAAACAAAAGAAGAGATATAGAGGCATGGATTGCAAGATTTCTTTCAATAGGACTAATCGACTCGGCAATATTGAGCTATCTATATGTCCATGAGGAGAGGTAGGGCCTCAAGTTTTTAAAAGAGCTCTTGCCGGGAAGAGTGCCTAATCATAGAATCAATTAAAGGATCTCGAAGGTATTTAGTAGGAAGCGAGGCTATGAAGAATCCAAGGATTTTGGCTATGTTGCATTGGGTTAGAGTTGGAGTATTGGATCCGAGATTTGCTAGCATTTATGTAGGTACCGGAGGCATCTCGAAGGTATCTAATAGAGATTTGAGAGTGTGAGCTTCTTGAATGGAAGGATGAAAAAAATAGCATATTTTCGTCTACAAACTCGCTGGTGGGTGGTGGGAAATGAATCATGTAAGGATATGCTCAAGGGAGTGAGTGTGAACAACGTTATGTATAAGACGACCTAGAACTTCTACCATGAGGACAAAGAGGAAAGGGAAAGATGATCACCTTGTCTAATACCTTGAGAGGGTGTAAAAGGGGAGGAGAGGATCCCATTGATGAGAATAGTGTAGAAGGGGGAGGAGATGAGGTTCATGATCCAGGTGAGTCCAAGAAGGGAAGAATCCATAGGCGGTGAGCATCCGGTTAATGTAATCCCAACTCAATTTATCAAACGCTTTAGAAAGATCAATTTTTAAGAGCATACCTACTTTCTTTGTGTGTTTTAGAGAATGAATGACTTCATGAGTGAGGATGATCCCATCCAAGATCTCGTCATCCTTTTACATACCCCGTCTATTTCGGCGATATGAGCAGAGGAATTAGGGGTTTAAGCCTATTGGCAATGACCTTGGAAATCACCTTATAGATGACATTGCATAATGCAATTAGTCTATACTTGTGAGGGGTGACTGAGTGTTCCTATTTTGGGAAGAGGGCTAGAAAAGTAGAATTGAGAGAAGGGAGAATCCAATGGATTTCTCTAGATTCCTTAACAGGTTCCGGTACTTCCAATTTGATGTGATCCCCCGAAGTGATGAAAGAAGTTGGAGGTGAAACCATCCGGACTGGGCGCTTTTCCATATTTGAGATGAGCCATGGCCTCGTTCCACTTCTTGGAGGGAAAAGATTGGAGAAGCATCTTATTGTGTTCTTCATTGATAAGCTTGGGGATATGGTGTGTGACCTTGTTGATAGCTTGCTACCTGCTTCCAAGGGCGTTCTTCTAGAATATGTTTGAATGGTTGACCGATGGAAGAACTTTTTATTCTTCTCCCCTTATTTTAGCCATCATATTCTTGATGCTTCCAAAGGATTTCCTCTTGCAGCCTTTCTCTCATCTAGTTTGGTGAGAAGACTCTATTGCTACGTTGCAAGGGATTTTGTTCTTCCTTTTGTGATAATTTGATGTTGGAGATTAGAAATTTTTTGTTCTAGATCCTTTTGAGGATGAAATATATTCCCGAAGGTGGAGTGGTTCCATTGCTTGAGCTTGTACTTGAGATTTTGAGTTTTTTGTTGAAATTGGTACATTTTGGATCCGCAGTGGAGTGAAGCTGCTCCAATTGTTTAATACCATGCCTTTAAATTCTGGTGTAGTTAAATAGAAGGATTCAAATCGGAAAGGGCATTTAGTGGTAACGACCAGGTCACAACCATTACAAAAGGATGAGACAGCTGATTAGAGCCGCTAAGGGGGAGAATGGATGAGTTAAGGTCACCTCCTAAGTGAATGGCATTGTCCCGATATGAGGAAGCGATCAAGCTTTGAATCTATTTGATGAGAGCCCGTATGTTTCCCCTGTTCCGGGTGTGCATGTCATTGGAGAAAGGAAGGTCAATAAGCAAGTTTCTTTGAATAAATTCCTTAAAGTGGTGACTATCCATTTCAATTTTGGCTCGTCCCTTTTTTCTTCTAGCTTGGTAATCATATTGAAGTTTCCACCAACAATCCAGAGTGGATGACTCGGTAGCATTAAGGATCTCCATTGTATCGACAGGCACTTTTGTGAAGCGGATCTTGGGAGAAGTATGCATTGGAGAGATGTCCATGGATGTTGGATCTTATCGAGAGATTGTGTGAAGCATGAAAGTCGAGAGAGGGAGATGATCCGGGGATCCCATGTGATGGCTAAACCTCCAAAGGTGCCTCGATGCATCCTACCGCCATCGTGCCGCAACTAAACCATAACTTAGAAATGATGGAGTTGAGGGTGTTACTATTGCATTTAGTTTCGCATAAAGAAAACACAGAGTATTTCTTCCCGAATTATAGTTTTGATAATATGATGCTTTGAGGGGCTATTAATCCTCCAATATTCCATGAAGGGAGTTTCATTGAGAACTATTAGAAATCAGCGTAGCACTTGGTCGGCTTGGGATATCTCCTAGATTCAACAAGCATTTCTCCTACAATGATCGTTCTTTGCGTATCCGTTCTTCACCCTCTTTCTTTTGTTTCTTTGAATATATGTTTTTCGATCCAAGTGGCTTCCTAGCTATATGCCTAGTGATCTTTGTCATTTGCATCTCAGGTATCACTTCTAGGATTTCAATCTATCTATCGTGTATTTTGTCATACTCTTTTTTCTTACAATCTCGCTCCATACTTATAATATCCAAGTCTCCTACATCGATGATTTCGGTGTTCCTCTTCTATATGAGTGGGTTGGCTTCCTTCCGGCACAAATCCTTCATTGAGAGGCTAATTGAGAGTTTCTTGTCTATATCCATTTGATTGGGTTGCCAAATCACCGCATCAAAGTCATTTTTAAGCTTTGGAATGGAACCTTCGGGGTTTGGATGAGATTTTGGAGGTGGGGATTGATCGGGTGGATTGACAGTGGATCGTGGGCGATGGGTTTACTTTTTCATTGCATCTTGGTGCGAGGATTCACCTTCAGAGAGGTTGTTTGGCTAGGATATCAAAAAATGTCGCTAGTGGGAGGGGTTAGCACTGCTTTTGGGGGGTACTTTGGGAGTGGAGGTAGTTTTCTTGGTATGCTTTTTGCGGTTGGGGACATTGGTAAAGGCCTTAGCATCATTTGTTTTTGGGGCTAGAAGAATTTTTGTGTGGTTGATTTAATGGGAAATCCTTGGAAGATATGGCTATGTTCATGGCATTTTCTATAGTGAAAGGGGAATTGCTCATAGTCTATCATTTATACCCATTCAAAATCATTATGATAAATACTTACCAAATCAATGAGAGTCGTAGGCGAGATGCATGTATACCCATATTCTCGCATATGAGTTGTATCTTCCGAGCTTGGTTTCTTTATCCACCTTGATGAACTCTCCTCGTCCATTGCCAATGTCCTTTAAGATTCCTCATCCTAATATTCCAAAGATAAATAGCACATTCCCGATCCATACGAATGCCCGAGCTTTAAGTCTTCTTTATTTGGATTGAATCTTTTCTATCCAACCCCCGAGATACAATCCGTTAGAGTTAAAGAAATAGGGGCCTTTGTCCGGAATGCGGTTCTTATCTTCAATACAGTTAAAGATAACATTACCGAAGCCTTTAGCCCCCGATCGAAGAGTGACGTGTCCCTTTGGTTTACATTTGGAGGAAATCCATCCTTGGAGGGCTTTCTCCGTAGGGTAGAATCCAACAAATTTGCGATAAGTGCATGATCTTTCATGTACTAAATCTAAGCATTGATGCAATGGCTTGGAAGGTCAATATTTGGATGTTTTGCAATGATTAGAAGGTAAGTGGCCGAGGATACCTTCTACATCAACGTATTCACCGGATGCTCTATAGTTTTCTCATTTTGCACAATGTTTGGTTCCATGCGCGTTCCGAGCAGTCATAGGATGGGATCCGGGACTCGTGAATCATTATTGACAACATCATAGTTTCCGGAGGGGTAGGGGTGGTCTACCTCTATTGGGAATGTCATTACATGTATGCAAAGTAAGTAGGAGTTGCATCGCTACTAGGTGATCATGAAGCCACCGTGAGGGCCTCGAGGTTCCCTAACCGTGCTGTCGTTGGTGGTTGCCAAAACCATAGGTTTCCATGGGGGAAGCTTCTGACTTTGTAACATCAAATTTCAAAATAATGTATGTTGTTTTTCTCTGTGGCGTCTCAAGTTAATCTGCTGAACGGGTGAGTAACTCATCTCCGGGTCTTTTACCGATGTATTCTCGTTGCGTAGATGTTATATATATTTTTTCTCGACATATGTGTCTACGAGGTCTTTTAATCCTATATGATCTTGGCTATGTTTTGTTTCGGGATGTTATCCCTATTGTGGACGACAAACTACTAGCTCTACCCTGCATTTCACTTTCCCTTTCTTTGACTAGTTTCATAGGGTAACCCTCCTAGTATACCAAGAGAAATGTCTTTAGTCTTTAGATAATGGATTGTATTCGGGTTTTAAACCCTTATAAATGCGGTAAATATTATATGCATTTCCTCATTATTGTCATTTCCTCATAGTCTTTTCTTTTGTTAATTGGTTTCCAAGTTTCTGCTTGGTACCGAAAGCGTCTTAGTGAATTGGGGCATCCTCCGTAGTTTTGAATGGTGCTTCCATAGATGTTCACATAAGTTGACTCGCATATTCATTTGAGTTCTTAAGTTTAATGAGCTTCATTCGGTTTTATTGAGGATAGAATCCTCATCATGTACAAGACTCGACATCCATCCTTGAATCTTTGCATGCATGAGCTTCCCCTTTACCTCCAAGTGTGAAGGGTTGAGTTTAGACTAAGCCTTCCAAAATTTAGATGCTATATCGTTGCTACTAGATACAACCGTTTAGTTCGGTTATGAAGATGACTCTATATTATTTTTTTGTATTTGGCTCTGTGTAAATATTTCCCCGTAGAGGATTAATTTCTCTTGATTTTATTTGCGTACCCCCAAAATATAATTTTTTTCCAGTTGTTTACATCTACCCTTGTACAAATATTGTTTATTGAAAGTTTATTTTGTTATCCCTATGCTTGGTGCTCGTCATTGGTAGAATAAGTTCACATTCTATTTACATTTTCTGCTTTCGGTATATTGTATAATGTCCTAATAGCTTTAGAATTTATCGTATTCCATTCAATCTTCTGGTTATTGTATTTCTTTCCTCGAAACTAATGATTGTTTCCAGCATCTTAGTTTATCCTCTTCGCGGTGTAATATAGTTCAATAATTATTTGCGATTCATTCGCCGCAGGAGCCCGAACCTTCCTTTATTTATCACGAAGCTTGGCATCTAAACCTTCGAGCCGTATTGATTCTCTTCACTAAATTATGAGAATACATAATTACTCTATACAAGCTACAAATGTATTGGATTATTTTATTATATTTGGTTCTTATTATCCCTCATGTATAATTACTCGTAATCGTTTATTCAATTTATTGTTCGGTAATATGTGGGAATAAATCGACATTGGATGAATGATTTACTTTACTGAAGAAGAAAATTTTATTGTTAATATTTTTCGACTACACTTAACCTAAATGCTTTCTAAATTCGGGCGAGTTTTTAGAGTTGCACCATTTATAGTATTTATACAATAAGAATAACTTTAATATATCTTCCATTTTTAGCCTGGTCATAACATTTCCTTAATACTATATTCATTTCTAGATTTGCTTCATATTTCGAAATAAATATTTGACAATATATTTTCTAGTTAACAGAACTAATTTACGATTCGACTATATTGAATTTAAATACAACTTTATTATAACTCTCCTATAGCCAAATCCGCAAAGAACTTCATATTCTTATCTCAATATTCTTTCCTCACCGATGGCTCCACCCAACCATGAGAGGGGAGATCGCGTCCTTCCTCGCTCCCTCAAGTGCTCGCACCGTAGGTCTCTGTGGTAGCGCCTATTATCAAAAGTTAGACCTTAGGACTTCTATCCAGCCTCAGACTTCGTCCAACCTACACCGAAGCCAGGATTACATAGCTCCACTAGTACTAAAACCTGTACCTAGACAACTCTTCAGCTTTTACAACAAACTCAGTTGCTCTTAATTTTTACAACAAACTATTGTTAACCCTCTTTCTTCTCTTCATGCTATCAGGCCTCCTTCCTTCTCAAGATTTCCTTTTTATCCTCTTTGGGAAGGTAACCTGCAGAAAAACTTCCACTTCATTTTTTACTCCGGAATCTCGGAATTATTTTTACCAATCATTTAATCAACTACTTCTCAATGTAATCATGAAATAAAATTCAAGTTTTCTTTTACTAAATAATAACCATAATCATTAATATCTTTTCACTAGAAAATTGAATCATTTTTTTAAAATTATTTTAGACATAACATGAAAATAAAACAGGGTGTTATGTAGGCCTACATCTTCATCATCTTTTCTAATACATACATAGGAATACATATTCATCATCATTTCCAATACATATCACCCTGAAGGAAATTGACCTGGTGACTTCACATCAATGAGTGCCTTAAGAGAGCACTGGCGAGCATTCTATCCAAGATCCCATGGACATTATTTAAATATATTTTAGTATCGATATGTAAATTATAATTATAATTTTGATTTTTGATTTATATTTAATTTCAAAAGTTGACAAGTTGAGCTTAAGCACCGAAAGCACATATTTTGATTTGTGGATTCACAATTTACTAAAAGTTTGTGTGAATTTTGAATTATTGTGTGGAAAGATATCCCCGCCATAATTAAATCTCCACTAATAATATGTTAATTATGATTTAGTACTATAAATCTCAATTTCTCGCCTGAGCTTTAAGCTACCAAAGGCACACATTGTGTTTGTGGATCTCGTCAGCTTTACTAAAATTTGTATGAATTTTGGAATTAGATGGAGTGGAAATGTATATCCCCACCATAATTAAATCTCCACTCAATAATATGTTAATTATGACTTTGGTTCTATCAAATCTCAATTTCCTCACTCTCACCTAAACACGATATAGAAATCGACAATCTCACTTAGTTTCACCTCGCAAAGGGGACAAAGATGAAGGCCCAGTTTATTCTTTTGAATAGAACAAAATAAAATGTATTCCACTTCCCTTAGACTTTAGAATATGGGGAATTAGAAACATACGATGTTTTAATTAGTTTGCAAGGACAAGAGATTTATGGCATCTAGCATCAAGTATAATTCATATTTAAGTTTCTCATGGATTTAACTTCCCTTGGACTTTATGATATGGTGAATTAGAAACTTATGGTGTTTTAATTAGTTATAAGGACCATAGGTACATGTGCATCCGCATGATGGGAAACAACATCAACATGTCCAAAGATCACTTTCACAAATTTAAGTTGTGTAGACTTGGGGGATGCCTTAGAAAGGGATGTTAGAGCTGGGGTTAGTTTCTAAGATTGTTCCTATATAAATGATTTATTTCTTTGTCATGGGTTTGACTCCGTCAAAGATTTTTTTGTATTAAAATCCAGTATAAAGATAATTGAAAGCAATGGAATGCAAAGATTAAAATTAGTATATACTCAACAAAAATACATAACATAATGCATAAATTATGGAGGATGATAATGGAATGCAAGATTAAAATTAGTATATACTCAACAAAAATACATAGCATAATGCATAAATTATGGAGGATGATAAATAGATGATCTCTTCTAGACCAAGCAATTTGCAATGATGATATCATCCTCGATGTTTATGTGAGCAAGAAATTTACAATGATGAAATCATCTTGTATCATTTTCCAGGGTGGTATGTCACATGCGATTCCCAATATGACGAAAAATACTAATAGTTCTTTTTCCTATTTCAAACTAGTATTCTTCCAATTCACTATCCACTTTTGGAGAATGCCAAAAATATATAAAAAAATATTTAAAATTTGAAAGAAAAATACAAAAAGTTAAGCCTATAAATTGAAAATTATATAGATAAACACATCTTTCTCTACTTCTCAATATTCTTTGCTTTAAGATGAAGGACTTTGAAAATATGTAATATCAAACAACAAAATTTTTTGTGTTCCAACAAAGTCAATATCAAGATTTCAAAACGCAACAACGATCTAAAGGTATTTTTGCTACAATCAAATCTTATATTCATAGAATACAATATAATCTCATAGTGGAAAAGGAAGCAATGAAAATTTAATAGGAGATAGTAAGATAAATATTATGAATATTTTGACTATCTATACATATTTTAAATAATTTGAAAAATTGGTAATTACACTATTATATATTCTAATGCTTCAATATATTGAGTTAAAATTTATTACAATGGTTTTATATCTATATTGACCGATTACATTATTCAATATTACAAGCATTCAATATATTGAATTAAAAGTTATTCAATTATTATATATATATATTCATAAAGTCTAGTCATCCCATATAATTCACCCACGCATTTTTTATAAAGTAATCCATTTTCTAAATATTTTTCATATAAAATTCAACATAAATATACACTAAGATTCTTATTAGAACGGAATCCTACTATTAAATGATCATGTCACCATTCAAATTGATGATTTTTATATGTTTAATTACATGTTAAAACATAAATGTTTATTGGCCATGTACTATAACCAAACTTATATAGGAATCAGTGATATTTAAAACTCAAAATATAAAGTAGACATCTCGCAAGATTCAATCCGTCTACCGTGCATATTATTACAAAAAAATAGTGTTGTATCCCAAACAATTTAAACTAACAAATACCAAATTGATATAATTACCAAGAAAAAAAGTATAAAATATAATTATGCAAACAATAAAATTGATAAATGAGACATTATTCAATGGTATACTATATACACTGGTCTTTTAAATAGTTAGAACAATGAATTATGCAGAAAGAACATGTAATGATTCAAGAGAAATAATGAAACAAACACAATCGTTAAACTATATGTTTGTGCATTTATTCCATTAAAAAGTAACTCAATGTTCAAGGAAATTAAGAGTACATAATGAACAAAGTAAAAAAAAATATTAATAAAACATTGTAATTGATAAAGTGTACATGTATTATATTTCGTTTATAAATCCTTTAGAATTTTTTTTTTTTTTTAAATATGATAAAGTGCATATTATATGTGTTTTATAAATATTTTAAAAATTAAATTAGTAGACAATTAAATTAATAAATAATGTAAATTTAAAAAATAATATAGTATTCAATAAAAGAAAATTAATATAGATTTATTTTAACTCCATATTTATAAGTGTTTAGAGAGATTAGTAAAATAAATTTCAAAAGTAAAATTTTGAAGGAAGATTGAGAGATTTGATTTGTTTGTATGTTTAACATATTTAAAGTTAAGATGGATTTATGATTTTTCTTAATTAATTAAATTTCTTTGTTTTTAATTTGATTCATAGGAGATCGATGGAATTCAATGTCCGCTACATCCATGAAATGTATGGTACCATGGAGATGCACTCCAAGGATCACTTGCGTGACTCAACCAAAGAGCTTGACCTCTAGAGTGTTGAGAGAACCGAACTAGATTGTAACCTTTCAATAATAAATGTACTTTAATTGATTGCCCTACCAAGAACTAACCTTTCCGGGCTAAATATTGTTTCTTAATAATATTATTTATATTTATATAAATTTCAAGTCTCTATACATGGAAATTTTAATTTTAATTTTATTAAAAGCATAATAAGTCATATATATGTTTCATTTAATAAAATATTTTATAATTATTTTTAATTTAATTTTCTAATTTGATATGAATAATATATGTGAATAAAGATATAAATATATAATTTAGAAAATTAAATTATTATAGATATTTATTTCTTATATGTTTATTAATTAAATTTAAATATAAAACCTTGCAATAGAATGGTTACATATATGAATTATTGTTTTAATTTATATGATTAATAATTTATATTTATTGCTTATAATTTTAATTATATGTTTAATACTTAAATTTATTAATTTTTTATATGTTTATTATGTTATGAAATATTATGTTTATGAATATGTATCATTATTACTTAAACTTAATTTAATGTGATATCTAAATTATAATTTTTAATACGAATTATTATTATTTATTAAAGTCCTATGTAGATTATATTTTCTTCTTGAAAAATATTACTTATAATTTTATCAAATAAATATTACAAACGTAAAATAAATTAGGGATGAAACTTTACAGCCCTCTTTTTCCAACAACAATAGAAACCCCTTTTTTTTCCTCGCATCAACTACTTCGTAAATTTCTTTATATGAATAATTTTTTCACCGACTAATTATTCACAATCATAACTATTTTGTAAATTTTCTTTTACATATTTATGAATATATTTTCAATGACGAAAATTTCAATAGTTCTTCAAACCATATAGTTAATGTGACCGTTACATTCAAATTGTTTTTTGGAATGAAGTAAATCCCATGTTGTGGTAACATGGTGAATTACTTCTATAAATTATTATTTATATATTTAAAATTCAATGTTAAATAATTTGTGGAAATGTAATGTGAAAAGGTTGTATGTAACAAATCGGTTATCAACATACATCCGTTAACTCTACTCACCGAACAAGATTTATTTCTTTTGAATAAGGATATTACTTTACATATATTTGTTTCCATAACCGATGGGTAAATTTTTCCAATACCTGAGAGCATTTAGTACTTAAGAAGTTATTGACACTTACCTTCTAAAACGGTACTCATCCTCCTCTGAGGATAAAATGGAAATCCTAGTGAGTGAGGAAGGAGTTCCCTTCAGAGGGAGAAGTTGACAATCGATCGGATGTATGGTGAGAGGTCGTCCATAGCTGGTTAGACTAGTGGAACTCTTCTACCAACCCCCGCATGAGGGCCGGACAAAGGTTTTGAGGTCATTTCTCAGAAAAAAATAAACCGGCTAAATGACTCGCTTTCCGGTGAGGAGCACTGCGGGACGTGAGGAAGAAATTTGCCTCTCACAAGGATGGAGGGACAATTCCGAGCCTCCGGTTAAACAGAGCCCGACAGGTATTTAAATCTCAAGTAGCCGAGGAAGAAGAGAACTATAGATAATATTTGTTACTCAAATTATTTATATTCATAAGTTTCAAAATTGCAGACTACAATAATTGTGCATTCAATCTAATTGTAAATACATTATGTACAGCAAGAAAAACAAATGTCTTTACAATATTTCCGTGAATGTATCGCATGTTTTGTTGTCGTAGTACATGTACATCCACCGACACCGAGACTATATTTATTATGTTGGTGAATGCAAAATCCTTAAGCTATTGTGGCCACACACACTAGCCGAATTCTAGAAGTCTTAGTTGCCAAGCTTGATCTAGGGGGTCGAAGCTCTTAAGAGATTCCCGGACATTAGGTGCAGATAAAAGAATTTCAAGATGTGGCTGAGTCAATAATCCGATAACGCAAAGAGGAAACGTATTTTTTAATGACAGGTAGACAGAGGAACTTTATATACTTTTCTTTTAATTATAGAGATGAAGGAGTGAGACAAACTTCCTCGACAAAGGAATTTAATTGTCAAATAAAAAAACAAGAACTCGTCCCCTCAACCTATATATATTTATGAATTCAAAAACTCGTAAGGTTAAATTTGTTAAGTTCGAAAAGAATTAGACAAATTATAAGTAAATATATTAACCCCACATGTAAAAGAAAATTCAATACCGGATAGGGTGAGTGTTTTCTCCGCATATGATAACAATATATATAAATTAACACCGAAAGAAATTCTAAGTAATCCGGAAATAACATCGCATAGAAGAGCAGACTTGACTAGAATACCCTCATAGGGTAACGAATGTACATTAAGAAATGCAAATCTATCAAGTATCGACACCGCAAAGCTAATCATGAGAACATTACTATTGTAATAAAAACAAGAGTTCAAACGTTTTGTAGACGTGGAGCTAAATCTAGCTAAAATCTTAGAAAACGAAATGGGCGTCTCTACCATAAATTAATATATGCATTTCACTATAGGTTCCCGGAGTCCGTAAAAATCCAATTTAAAAAGAAATGTGTACATGGCACAACCCTTCGAGGGACGAGACCAATTAACAAAACGAACCGAACCAAAATGGAGAATTAATTGCACAATGGATAGTCCGAGTAAGGAATCTCAAATATCAAAAGTACGAAAGGAAAATTCCCTCCGGAAGTTTGAGTGGTACCGCGGAAGGGTGCAAGCCATGTCAGAAGCCGAGAGAGAGCATTCAAAATAGCAGAGGTACCTTTTCGAGCAAGGGAGCAAGTAGACATACCCACAATGTAGTAAAACAAGTAAAAATGAAAGGAAATGTATGCCATTGGAAAACATGAAAAGAAATGAAAAATAATTATACACAAAAAATTATTTAAAAAATGAATATTTACTCGATAAATTATAAGGGGGTTGATCTTGAAGACCTCGTGGAAGGAAGTGAATGAGTGGAGTAAGGATTTCCACAAACCCTCAATAGAAAAATAACCCATAAAACTAATCATAGAGAAGTTGAATGACTACCCGTTCGCCATGGAGTAATATGAGTAGCTATTTCAAAAAATGAGAGAAGCATAGTGAACAGGGGGCATAGAACCCCATATATCTTTGAAAAAATAGAAATTCCTTTTGAGAACCAGGAGGAGGAAAACGAAAGTGAAATAGGGATCCTATCATGGCACAAATGCCCCGACTATGAGCACGTAGAAGTGGAGAATAGAAATAAAACTTGTTCATCGAACCGCAGGTGATAGGACCTCGAATCATTCCTTCACCTAGAGTTCGAAGAGGGGAGGAAACGTTAAACCAAATCGCACGTGCAAGACCTGGGTGGAGCACCACAAGACAGAGGAAGAAAGGAGAGTTGTAGAGCTCTCGCAAGGGAGGATAGACGCTAAAGGAAAAGGTAGTTACATGGTGGCAATAGATTCGAGATGAAGGCGGACAAATGTGTCATAATGACAGAGTTTCAGGAGATATGAATAGTAAAATCTTTTTAACACCAAATTAAATTGAATGTTGTACATAGGTATCAACCTTATTAAGTATAAAAAATATGTGTTTTGATCCTATGTAATGTTTGAAACATAATCATTCTATACTTTATATCCAATATTTATAATTTGAGGGGGAATTACATGCAGAATCTCGAGGTAGATATAAAGAAAAATTACAAATTATAATGGTGCATGTCAGAACATGTAAAATTAGATTGAGCTAAGTAATAATGTTTTTTTTTTTTACAATAACGGTTATTTTGATTAAAGGGCAGCAAAACCAAATTGCCGCGGATCGATACAATATTACTTCCGTCTCGGGGATTGATTTTCATTTTGCATAGAGAGGGATTTCGATCCTTGATATAGATGGTGAAAGCGCCATGGATAGCGTGCCTCAAGAAGGTTAGATCCGCTTACCGGAGATGCTTTGAGATTGCAGAAGAATCATGAAAATCCGCCGTAGCTTTCGTTTCCTCCATCTTGCGTACTGGGGGCTTGAAAGAGACATTTTGTGATTCTTTCATGAGTGCTTGCATGGATTTATTAGAGCGGCGTTGATTGCCAGAGAATCCAAAGAGCCGGCCGATTGATCTTGCAAGACCCAAGTAAAGAAAATCCAAAGCAATAATACCTATCTTTGAAGCAAGCCGACCTTGCCCGCCCATTTCTTGCACGGTAGATGAGACAAATAAAAAGTACGTATAGAAGGTAGGGGCATAAATCAAAGAAGAATCCAAGATCAAAGCCATTGACTACTCAACCGGAGAAAACCAAAAGAGTTGGGGTTTGAAAACATTTGCACACAAAGCCGATCATCGATTAAGGTATGCTATGTATGGATTCAACAATTGACTAATGGTGTGATCTCCGATCGCGGATAGAGCCCAGATTGGTTTCCGGGGGACCGTTTTATATTTAGTTTCCTTGTGAATACAGAAGGAAATTTTATGAAACTTCGCCAGAACAAGCTCGATTTTCTTGATTACATAAATCAACCGCGATGGGTTCTTTTGGGAATTCACATCTTGGATGATAAACCTAGAGTCTCCAAAGACCGATATTGATAGGAAGTTCCTCTTGATTGCGAGATTTAGCCCCTCGCTACGAGCCGCAGCCTCTCGCTCGTTGTTTGATTCGATGCCCAAATTTCATTGAAACCGAAACTCGTTGAACCACCAGGGCTCGAAGAACCCCCACCACAACTCGCCACCCCAGGGTTGCCTTTAGAGGCCCCGTCGAAGAACAAACAAAGGATCATCCAACGTAGATCGCCACTTAATAAACTCCCGTTCTTCCGCCGTATTTCCCAATTAGCATGGGCTACTTGGGTAGGGTAATGGGGTTGTCCTTATAATTTGGAGCAAGTTCTTTTGAGCCAATGCTCCTCCCTCAATCGTCCAAAGCCATTTCATTTCTTATTGCAAGATTGACATCCAAAGACCTCCCAATAGAGCTTTGATTTTAGAGATGACTTCGTTATGAGTACAACTTTCTTCCCCCGAACAATCATTGCTCGCAACCACAGCTTTCCCGCATGTGAATTTGAGAATCCACATCCAAAGGTACTTGAGAAGGCTTTTTTGGTGAGACGTAACGGAGACAATTTGGCCCAATTTTGAGTAGGATTGCATATTTCCCGGAAGCTCTACTTTTTCGCATCCTAGCATCAGACCCCCTCCATACATCTTCGAGTAAGCAAGCATATAAAAATGCATAAGCAGCTATTTCTTCATCTAACACACAAAGGGGGCATCTCGAGGGCCCTTCCATTCCATGTCTTTTCAAATGATCTCTCGGTGAGGATGCTTTTATGCGCTAACATCCGGCTAGAAGAAGTAAACTTTGGGAAGCAGGAAGGCCCAAATAAGTTTCCATTGGAGTCGATCCGGAGGGACACAGGGAATAGCCATCATACTTATAACCTTCGAAGTTGAGAATGATCCCGAGAGGGAGCCCCACCTCATTTATCTAGTCGTTGCCTTTAAAGGGGATTTTCCTTGGAGCTTATCCAATAGTAACGAAGCTTCTCCCCGTGCCCAATGAGGAACCTCCCTGCATTCCAAATGTTCCATTAGCCTTTCTCCCTCGCATCATCCGTCCAATTTGAAATGTCCCACAAAGTTTTTCATATTGCTGGTCTCAAGCCAATTTTTAATATTAGCAAGACCATCCACTTGGTTCAAAGGAGATCACCCAGATCGAATCTTCCTGCATTCCTCGACCCTTTCTCCCCCATTACCTCGGGATCCAAAGAAAGATTGTGACCTGCGTTCCACAGAGAGAAAATTTTGGAAACTCGGAGATCCTTCGTGGATCTTGGCGGGCCGATCCAAACACGTCAAAATGCCGCCCATGGAAATATTTCTTCCACAAGAGACTCTCTTACTCCAACTAGAATTCCTGCATAATGTTCCACAGATCTTGGATCCCGTTGCGAGGTTTTGGGCAGCTCAAATCTCTCTTATTTGAAGACCACCTTCCAAGAGTGGCCTCTTAAGAGTGTCCCATTTAACTAAATGAAGCCTTATTTCATTATTCCCCCCCCTTCCCACCGAAATCTTCGCCGTACTATCCATTTTATCGATAAAGGTTTTGGGGGCAAGCAAGATGGGAGTGCCGATATAGATGCGTACTCTATGAGAATAGATTTCATTAGGATTACCTTCCCGGCATTATTCAACCAAGAGGCTTCCCAAGCTTGAATTCTAAGATTTAGCTTGTCTAGGAGGGGCATCCAAGGCTACTTTAGAATGTGGATTTGAAGATAGGAATCCCAAGATATTTAAATGACTCCCAAATCCGAATTCCTTTCATTTCTAAGAGCCTTGCTGCACCGCTCGGGCCTTGATACAATTCCACTAGATTGTTCTTTTAAATAGTTAATCTTGTCGCCCAAGACCTCCTTATAAATGTCCAACTCCTTCTTGAAGGATCTTGCGTAATTTATGCTCACTCCTCCAAGCAAATGCGCAAAGTATCATCGCGGAACTCGGGCATGATTTATGTCTTTAACATCGTGAACCATTCTAAGGCCTCGCAGTTTGGATCATGGACCGTAGTCCGGCTTGGAAGTCGAGCATAGAGGCTTGAATAGCATAGAGGAGCGGGGATAATGGACAACCTTGTCTTAAACCCCTTGAGGCTTAGAAAATCAAGTTGAGCGACCATTAACCAAATCCAAGACAATCCAAGGGGAGGCACGCAAACCTTTCACCCAATTTATGAAGATTATTTAGAAGCCCAATTTCTTCATCACAACAAACAGAAATCATGTCTCACCCTCACAAAAGGCATTTTCCCGCTCGAGCTTTATCACCATTCCTTTCTTTTCATTGGCGCCTTGAGGAATCGCTTGCACCGCACAATATCGTCCAAAATCTTTCTCCTTTCGATGAATCCTCCTCGATTTCCAGATGATGACCTAAAATATTCGAGGTATGGCTATTATTTTGCAACTGGGCCGCAACTAGTGTTACACAAAGAGATACGGGATGGAATCTACCAAACCGAAGCTCCTTTCTCTTCGGACGGCAAGGAAGGCCGAGTTGATGCCGCTCCAATCTGCGCATGATTGAGATTTCGACCATTCTCGCAGGTATTTTTTGATTGTTGACCAGCAAGACAAAAAACTGTCGTTAACCCACTGTGTGTCGTGAGCTTTGTCCTGTACCATGCAATCCAAAGCCCTGAGCTCATCCTTACCGATTGGAGAAGTTAGCATAAGATTATTGTAATATTGAACACAGTTGAGAATTGTGATCAAAATGATAGGCATGAGGATCTATAGGAGGGTCTTCAAAGTCAACAAAGATCTCTTTTTTGAAAAAGTGAAGGTCGTTTCTCGGATGCCATCATAGTCTTTAACCACAACGTTCTGAAATTAATTTCGAAACAATTTGAAGTGCTTGCGAAGCCTGCGCATGCTTATGGAAAAGTCAGTATTTTTATCACCGACACGTAACCAAAGATTTCTGGATTTTTTTGTCTCCCGCATTTCTTCCCTACTAGCTCTATGGAAATCCTTTTTTACAGCTCAACTTTTGAAGCAGACTTTGAGATATAGCAAGTAATTTCATTGCTAATCAGATGGATAGAAAGTGTTTTCTAGTGACTCTTTTCTCTCGAAGTGGGTGATTTCAAATTGTTTTAGCCCACTCCTTGAGCCTGCTCAATATTTCAATTTTTCTCCACACATATAATGGGGATCCTAGGATGTCGACCGAAAGCTCGGAACCAGCCTCTTGGAAACCATCTTTGCCGAATCCACGCAGGACCGAATCTAAAGGGAATAGGGCCAATATTTCCATCTAGGGAGAGCTCATGGATAATGGGCTTATGGATCGTGGGCGCGCTTGGAAGGATTTTAGAGGGAGGCCATTAGACCGCAAGTCCTAAAGAGGTTTGGACGCAGGAACCCGTCCAAACGAGCACTATATGGTCGAGGCCAAATCTTTTGTTGGACCAAGTGTATTTCAGATGAAGCGTTCATCCTCCGCATCCCATTGCAAAATTATGTCTTCAACCCATTCTCTAGTTGGGTCCTCATCGGGGAACCTCCCTTTTTTCTCTTCTTTACAAATAGAGTAACATTCCGATCACCGCAATAATGATGTTTTCCGGATTGCAATAAAATATAGGACCGGGAGCAAGTCCTAGCAATTTTTTCTCTCAACTCAAAAGACCTGAGCATAAAGATCGAACATACTACTGTCGACTCCGTGTCTTTGTAGAGGGAGTTGAGTGAAAATCCAAAGGGGGGGCAAACTTTTCTTTGTGAATCAGATCATAAATGGAGCTTATCCCAAAAGGAGGCAACTCTTCCAGAGGCGCCTCTAGCATTCACAAACTCTTTCCGTGACCTTTATGCCGTAAAGTTTTGGTTAGCTTCGGAGGAGAAGAATATCCTCTCCGTACTTTGCCTCCCGGATGAGAAGGATTTCAGGCGAATACATCCTCACAATGTCTTCGTGGCTTCTTTCTTTCAGCTCGCCGCTTAACCCCGTGCAGTTCCAGGAGACGTATCATTATTTACCTAAGTTTGGGAGGTCGTGGCTCCTTTTGGAGCCCCGTTTGCTTCGGCGCCCTGATTCCGGTGTTCATCATACCTTTGAGAGTTTTCTCGGGAGCCTTGGGGTACATCCGTGACAAGTTTTTTCATCTCCTCTCGTTTCTTCTTAGATTTTTCACTCCCAGCCGACTTGATAGGGGTGATTTGCTAACTTTCCCGATTCGGTAGTTCTCTCTTCGATTCTCCCCGTAATCGCAGGCTAGACCCATATGCTCCTCATCGCCTTAGTTTCCCCTTGATCAACATCTAACAGAGGAACAATTATTTCCTTCATCAGCTTCTTTCACTTTCTTCGATAGATCTTTAGTTTCTTCTTGGATCTCAATGAATCCACCTTTCACTCGAGGCAGCCATCTTTGGAGATGGTTTGGTATTTGATTTATCCCAGGCTTCCTATCGTCCCGTAGTTTTTCTCGCTCAAAGAGGCTTTGAGACAACCTTGCCCTTTTATCTCTTTCCATCCTTCTTCTTCCACCTTGTCCTCGGATGGGGCTTTTGGGCAGCTTTCTTTGGAAGTGACCATGTTCATAACAGTTCTACATTTGAAAGGAAATTTCTCGTAGTCCAATGCTGATAATGATGCCAATCTCCAACCGTAAGTTTTACGCTTTGTGCGGCACTGTACTCTTCCAAGTTGACTTCCACGCAAATTCTCGCACAAAGTATGCTGCCTTTTTTTATCTGATTTGTCAATGAATCGGTCGAAATTTCATTTCCAATATTTCTCTGTGGAGTGATAGCTCCAGCAGTTGAATCGCAGTCGGGGGAGCCGAACCCAAACAAAGAACCTCCTTAGGGACATCGACAAAAGGATCGAATTTAGGGGTCCATTTATTAAGATAAAGGCCCTAATTTCCCATGAAATACGTACCCATTTCGAACACCATCTTACCCTCTCTCCTTGGTTATGAATTCAAAAATGAAATAGCTCTTCCGATAGCATAATAGAGATCACGTTTGCTTGTCGACTCGAGGCCTCCAAATAAGAACCCACTATCGCAGATTTTGTTGATGGTCGGGCCATCCATAAATTGCCCTATCAATCCTCCGTCGCCCAAGGCAAGAGCGATTTTGATCTGCTTGTTCCTCGTGGTGGGGAAATCCTCTCAGAATTTCTTCAAGCTTTTTGATGAATTTCGAGACGTCGGGATTTGGTCGTTTCTTCCCTTTCTCGATAAAAGTTTTCGAAAAGCATCCGACAGAAGAAGTTGGAGGAGAGAGCTCTACCCCCGTGTGCGCCCCCATGGCAAGGCACAAGCCGCTTGGCCGCTGACCTAATCGAATGCCTGCAGAGAAGAGCTGTTCGCGCGCAATTTTTTTTAAACCTCAGAAGTAAATCCAGCTAAGTAATAATGTTAGCATGCATAGTAAAAATAGTTAAATTTTTTATGGTAATATGTTACAGGTGGTATTAGAGTAGCGTTCACACACTGAGACTTAGATGGGCTAATAAATCAAAATGAATGTGTGTAAAAATTGTGCATAAATAGAGGAAGAAGGAGTGATAGAATTTGATGAGGAGGGGGTCTAGATATCAACCTCCCAATATTACAAGGGAAACTCACCCCAAGTCTAGTCATGATAAGGGAACCCAATGTGGGTGCTATTAGGTGTGGATCATCATCACCAACCGATAGTCTAAAGTCATCGAGCAACAACATTTCCAACAATTACAAAATTTTCGCAGTAAGTGGAAACCTAACTAGAGATCTATTCCTCACATCTAGGGTAACATTTTCTTTATCTTTCTTTGTTTGGATGAATTCATGTTATTGTGCAAAAATGATTTTTCTAGAGCCCCATTTATTTTCCAGACCCTATGTTATTTTCCGAAGCTAGATTTATCTATTGGTGCAGGGTATTGTAATGAGCAATGTATTTATGTATGTAGGGTGTTTTGTGGTAGCTTTAATTGTTATCATAAGTTTGTATTATAAAATTGGTTCTTAAAGTACCTCCTAAACCCACATGGTAGCACAATGTAGCTATTGAACCACAATTTTTCATGGACTAAGAACCTGCTTAAAAACAAGACTTTCTCAAAAAAGGTCTATGACATTCTTCTCAAAATGAAATCAAATCTGCAAAAGTGAATTAGAGATATGGCACAAAATCCTTGTGCTTGGGAAATATTTGAAACACATGAAGATTACATGGAGAGTTCTTTCGAAACTTGAGGAACTTGTCGAACCCCTTTCCAAAATAAAGAAGCTAGTTTCGAGGAAACTTGGGACGGGTCACACTTCCATTTGTACTTTGTCTCAACAAAATCATGAGACTAACCATCCCTAGAACCCCTTACAATGATGAAATTATGAGGAGGGTTTTTAGATTGATGGTATGACCTTCTGTGATTTGGACAAAGGTAGGCTCTACCTTTGGAAGAAGCTGAGGTTGTAGGAGGTATTGCCTCATTCGTAACATATTGCATCATGTTTGATCTTGAATGTGATGGCTTAATTCTCAGATGTTCCAATGCTTCTTTAGCGTGAGGAGACATCATTCCCCAACACAAACTCATAGCACACACGCAAACACCATCCTAACGTCATGTATGAGAGATTTTAAGGTCATTTTCCAAAATTTGAAGACTAGGTGTTTAGCATTTAGACAAGAGAGAAGTTGGTCTCACTTTGCTACTTATGAGCCGTGTACCCAAGGTTGGCTTAGAAGAATATTGGGTTGTTCAGGAGACAGTTGAGTAGGGAGGAGCTACTCCAGTTTGGTGCATCAGGCAACAGAAATTATTTGTGGAGGAGGGGACTTTGCTTCATCCATGAAGAATCTTGGGTGCTTCATCACTCATGTTTGAGTGATGCCGATTACGTGGTAGAGCTAGAATAGAAGGACATTCCTTCTGTATGCCAGGATGAGGACTCTTTGTCGGATTATTTGATGGGATCATATGAGTATGATTATGGGGAGCGAGAGAAGTCATGCAGAGTTGATGACAATAGGTTGGAGTTATATTCCAGTGTGCAAAGCAGAGCGCTCAGTGGGAAGTAGGAGACATCATGATGAGTCACTTGTGATGATTCAACTCGGAGCAACATATGATGGATAATTAGTTAGAGAAGAGGCTATGCACATCATGCATGATAATCTTTTAGGAAGAGCCGTATGGAGGTTCACATTGAGTCCTATGGATGGATGTACGGTTACCCCAGGGATCATCCATGGGTGAGGAGTAGACGGATGAATGGGCATTCAGAAGAGAGGCAGAAGCTGAGTTACTTATCTTCATGAGATGTTGGAGGTCGATGTGATAGTTTTTGCAGATGCTATATACAACAAAGAGCACACATTCTTCATCAGAGAGGGATGAGCTATTTGGGATGGTGGACATCCAACTTTGAGTTGATACAGAGATGAGGTGCGTATAGACATAAGATAAGCTTTCGTACCCGATATGGCCATTATGATTTTTTAGTTTTACCATTTGGATTAACTAATGGACAAACAACTTATGAGCTTCATGCATGGAATATTTCCTATCTGTTTCTCGGACAAGTTTGTTCTCGATATTTATTGATGATATATTAATTTTCTCAAAAACCAAGTGGAAGAGCGTAAGAAACAAATATTTATATTACTAAAGATGTTGAGGGATCATCAAGTATATTCCAAATTCAAGAAGTGTGACATTTATAAATAACATTCGCATTTGGGCAATGTAATTTCTATCGAAGGCATATTCGTAGATCCCAAAAAAATAAATACTATTATGGAATGTGTAGGGTACCCAAAAATGTATAATACATACATTCCTTCATGGGATTGGCTGGATATTATCGGCGATTTATAGGGAATTTCTCTAAAATTGATTTTCCCTATTACTTATTTACAATGAAAAGGGCGAATATTTAATTGGAATAATGAGGCCAAAATAGTTTAAATGACTGAAATAACTATTGACTAAAAATCTTGTATTGAAGGTGAAGCCCATCCAAAAAAGGAGTTTGAGATCAAATTATACTTGCAAAGAGTGGGGTGGCAGCGGTATTGTGATAGGATAGAAAGGTTGCTAGATATGAATCTATAAATTTGAAAGATAACGAACAAAAATATTCCTCTTATGATCTAGAGTTTATTGCAATAGTGCACACTCTCAAAGTGTGGAGGCACTACCTCCCAAGGAAAAGGTTTGTAATCAAAATGGATCACAACAACTTGACTAGCTATTTTAAGTAGACTTACTTAAATGCTCACTAAGAAAGACGGAACGCATTCCTGAGTGAATTTTATTTTGAATTTAAACATGTTAAAGGTAAGAAAAACTGTGTCGCTAATGCCTTAAGTATAAAATTACATTATGCATATGAACTATACTTTAACCATGTGGAATTTATGTTCCTGGAGCAGGTGAAAGAGGCAGTACAAAAAAATCTCTAAATATGAATTTTTATGGCGACAAACACAAGAAGAAGAAAATTAGGAAGACAAACGGATTATAATATCAATAATGAAAACTATTGATTTTTCAAGGAAAGACATATATTCCTAATCAAATGATATTGAATTAGCTAACTTTGATGTAGAGTATCATCGACTCTCATATTCTAGACACCTCGGTTACCGAAATGCCGAGTGCAATCAAAAACATTATTTCTAGCTCGAAATGTGTAAAAATATCACCGAGTACTTCACCAAATGTCCTGAGTGTGAACAAGTCAAGGTGGAGAATCAGCATACATCGCGATTGTTGCAATCCATTCCTATACCGTAGTGGAAATTGGAAGTCATATCATTTCATTTTATTATAATCTTACCAAGATCAAGAGACACAATGATTCTATAATGGTGGTAGTGGATCGGCCGAGAAAGAAGCTCAATATTTTCTAGTACAATCCAACTACAAAATAAGGCAAAATGATGAAATATTTATGAGGGAGGTGTTTAGATTACATGGTATTCCGAAAACAATCATCTCGTACCAAGATGAAGTTCACCTCGCATTTTGGAAGGCAATCGTTCACTCGCCTTGGGCACACAAATCTAATTTAGCTCAACTTACCATCCACAAATGGATGGGAAAACTAAGAAGGTGAATTAAATCTTAGAAGATATGTTACATATGTATTTGATGCAGAAACCCTTGAAGTGGGAAGATTACTTTCATTTAGTAGAATTTTCTTATAAAAAAGAGTAACAGGAATCTCTCAAGATGAGTCCCTTCAAGGCATTTTACATTTGGAAATTTCAAACACCCATCAATTGGACTAGCCTAGAAACCAAGCTAATCCTTGGACAAGAAATGTTGGCTAAGATGGGGCATGGAAGTAAAGAAGATATGACAAAATTCCAAAATTTTCCGAGGACACGAAGAAATTTTATGCATTGAAGGAGGACATATCAAGAATTTGAACTAGGTGATCATGTATGTCATAATTAGTCCCAAAAGAGTCTACGAAGGAATACTTGTGCCAAGTTGGCTCCTCGCTCTATGGACCTTCCAAATTTTGAAAGAGTGGGGCAGTTGCCCATTGGTTGGCTTTACCTCAAATACAAGTAATAAATGTGTTTCGGAGTGTGTCTATACTCAAATGATATGTGCATGATCCAAAGCATGTGATACATTGGAAAAAACATACATGTAGGTTAAATTGGATAATAGGATCTCTTAATAGAGATAAATGTTTAGATAACTAACGTGGGACCCTTATTGGTTACAGTGTTGAAATCCGCATGGCGAATTTCTCGGTGGGGCCAGTCAACGTATCCTTGACATAACTAATTCTCCATAGGTGAGCCACTGCCCAAGCTGTACAGTGGAATCACTTTGGCCTGGAAGACAAGAGGTAAATCTAGCTAAAATATTAGAAAAAAAATGGTTTGTCCGTCATAAATTAATATATGCATTTCGACATAAAAAAACAAGTTCCCGTAGTCTCGAGAAATACTCTTTTAAAATAAAATATACATGGCACAACCTTTTCGAGGGAAGAGACCAATTAACAATATAACTAAACCAAATTGTGAGACCAATTTGTGCTGATACTCCGAGTAAGGACTCTTAAAATATCAAAGTTCCGAAAATAAATTTCCTCCGTGTCTCCAGCACTGAAGGGCACAAGCCATGTCGAAGCCGAGAGAGTTTTCAAATAACAAAGATATGTTTTTGAGCAAGGGAGTCGAGACATACATGCAATGCACTAAAACAAGTAAAAATGAAAGGAAATTTATACCATGGAAAACACAAAAATAAATGAAAAGAAATTATCCAAAAAAAATAATTAAAAATGAAGATCTACCTTATAAACTATAAGGATCACTTTGAAGACTTGTAAAGGTGTAGCGTATGAGTTGATTATTGATTTTAACACCAACAACAAAACTAAGCTAGAAAACTAATCACGCAGAAGAATGACTTTAACTCTTGTGGTCATGGATTAATATGAGTAGCTCTATCAAATTATGCAGACGCGTACTAAACAGTATATAACCCCATTTATCCTTCAAAAGAAAAATTTTCTCAAAACTAGGAGGAGGAAAACAAAAGTTAAAGAGGGTTCCCGTCATGCAAATATAGTACAAATGCCCCCGACTATGAGGACAAATAAGCAACGAATAGAAATCAATGTGTTACATGCAGATTAGTTGAAGCATTTTATCACCGGGTGGTTGAAGAGGGAGGAAACACTAAAATCCATATCCGTAAGTCGAAGACTCGGAGCACCACACCAACAAAGGAACAAAGGAGAGTTGTAGTGCTCTTGCGAGGAGGAGAAAAGCACGGAAATATCTAGTTACGGTTTAGGGGTATGGGTGTTACCCTAACCGTACCAATTGAAATCCCTATCATTGATCCACAAAAATGCACGTTGAATATTGCACCAAATGTCAAGTTACATGGTGGCAACAAATTCGAGATCAGGGTGGGCAACTGTGTCATCGTGACAATGTTTTGGGAGATATGAATATGTTATGAAAATAACTCCAAAAATAGAAGAAAAGAGAGATCAAATCCTTAGAAATAACCCACTTCAATGGGGAAACCTCTTTTACATTAATAAATGAACAATTGTTGGATGATACAAATGAAAAAACCTCCTTTCTATGTATAGGAGTAAATGGATTCATAATATAATCCTAGCTGACCTAACAATAATAATGTAAGGGCACAATAATACAAATATAAAGGTAAAGGTACAAGAATAACAATAAGGGGGGCTAAAGACTAACAAAAATAATGGAATACACTAGTAATATAGGGACCTAACATGCCCCTCTCCTTCAAACAAGTGTTGTCCTCAACAATTGATTATTTCTTGATTGTTATGTATAAAATTATCATCCTCCCATATGGAATATTCAATGGGTAATTTCTTCCACTTGTTGAGATACTTTGTAATTGATCGATTTCATAGTTTTCGAGTTCTTGTTTCTATGACTACTTCAAAACTTCTTTCACTGCGTTGTTGATCTTCGTGTTGTTTCATTCGATTATGCATGAAAGTTAGGTTATCCTTTGAGAATTGAGAAATTATTGTTGATTCTCAATGTGATCTTCCACTACTTTATCATCCATATTAGCTTTCATTTTTTTCCTTCAAACCATCCAATTTAGATTTATTTCTTTTAAACTCATCGATGTCATCTTTGATTTCTGCAAGATCAAAATTTCTTGCACTTCGTACGTTAATTTTGATATATCATACTATAATGCTTCCTCTTCATGAGTCATAGTATAGCCTTCTAAGGGATTAATAGGCATGGAAATATTTTTGGGAGGCATTATATAACTCAATACTTATATATATGCTTCAATATGCCTTGGGAATCACTTCCAGCTAATTTTTCAAACAAGACTTATGCAAATTGAAAAAAAAAATACACACATTTTTCCTGATTTTGAGGAGCTCTAAATTGAAATTGATGTATCTCTGTAATTTAGGATCCGTGATATTTAATAATTTGTATTGTAATATCCTCGCGATTTTTCCTTCCAATTGCCATAGGTCCTGACTCAATTAGGATTCTCGCTAGATAATGTTATGCCCAATCTCCCATTATGACCTAATTATGGATAGGTTCAAAGAAATAACTTGTACAAAGGTGTCATACATGTCAATTTTTCCTTCTTCGGGATATAAAATTGGACACACAGAAACTACATCCCATGTTCTTAAGGCCACTTCTTATAGAATTCAAAGCCGATGCTAAGAGAGAGTTACATGCAATTTTTTCGAAGGTCATTTCTTTGAGATGAAATTTGGGAGCTGCGACAAACCTTGACTTCACATATCATATCTCTCGAAAATATTGTGAATTGAGATATGAAATGTTTACATGAGCGTACTTTCCAGTGATTTCGAGATTTTCATGATAAAAATTTAAGCTTTTGAACCTTTATAAAAGGAAATTTTTAGGAAAAATTTCATGAAAGCTATGTTTGGAGTAGAGAAACTCTAGAATCCAAAAGCTCACGATACCAAAGCGTTATGAAACCGGCCCAAAAAATATAAGAAAAGAGAGATCAAAGCCTTATAAATATGCCACTTCAAGGGGGAAACATCCTCTTACATTTCATAAAATGAACAATTCTTGGATGATACAAATGAAAAAACCTCCTTTCTACAGATAGGTGTCCATGGGGTCATGATATAATTCTAGCTGACCTAACAATAATAATGTAAGGGATGAAAATATGTGGAGTTGGCAACCGTACAAACGATAAAAATATGGGGCTACACTAATAAAAATAAGGGAATAAACTAGTGATATAGGAAACTAACATAGAGAAGCCGGGGAATAGAACTAAATGTGTTACTTGTGGAGGTGATGGGACTTGAAGCATTTTGTCACATGGTGGTTGAAGAGGGGAGGAAACACTAAACTACATCTGCTGAGTGGGAGACTATGAGCACCACACTAATGAAGGAACATAGGAGAGTTGCTGCAGGCTCTCGCGGAGTGAAGAGCGGTGCTACTGGAAAAGGTAGTTAGGGTTCGTGGGTATGGATGTTACCCCAGTCGTACGAAAGCGAAATCCCTCGTCGTTTATCCATGAACATGCGGGATGGATATTGCACCAAATTTCAAGTTACATGGTGGTAGTAGATTCAATATCAAAGGCTAACAATTGTGTCATCATGAAAAAGTTTTTGGGAGATATGACTAGTCAATGTACACCAAATCAAATTGAACATTGTACATAAGCGCCAACCTTATTAAGTACAAACAATATACATTCTGATCATGTGTAATGTTCGAAACATAATCGCGTCCATACCTTATATTTGATATTGATAATTTAGGGATAATTACATGTAGAATCCCCAAGGTAGATATAAAGTAAAATTAAAAAATTATGATGGTGCATGTCAAAGGAACTTGTGTAAAAGTATATTCAACTATGTAATAATATTACCATGCATGGTAAACATAGTTAAATTTTTATTTATGGTAAGATGTTACGGGTGGTATCGGAGAAGCGTACCACATGCCGGGTACACTAGATGGGCCATTAACAATAGTGGATGTGTGTAAAAATCATGCACATAGACGGAAAGAAGCAAGTGACGTAATTCGATGAGGAGGCTCTCAGGTATCAAGCTCCTAGAGTTACAGGAAACTCACAGCAATCTGGAATATGAACCCAAAAATGTGGAAGTTAGCAGCTAAGTGTGGAACAACATCAAAAACTATATATTACTCAAGGAACAACAACATCAAACGATAGGCTTACATGGATACAAAGGTGCAATAGCTATAGGAAGAAATGGTTCAAGTGAGGAGTGATAATGGGAGGTTAATCGAGAGAACAAGAGAGAGGATTATTAGAAATCTCTCGGATAGGTAGAATCAACGTACAACACAACCAAGCCCCGTAAAGGGACACCTAAGAAGAGTGTGAACAATGAAAAAGAAGCTAATGATAAAACCGGAAAACAATCACCCAGCCAACGAACTAACAAAAGTAGAACTTATAATGAAGTGGATTACGGGAAATGTTTTTGATAAACATAAAAATGACGTAAAGTAAAGATGCGAGGTCAGATACTCGAGAAATTAAACCTCCTACAATTGATGGAGAGGCTAAAGAAGTGGGAATAAGCATGGATAATTAATATCAAAAAATATTTTCAAATTTATGAATATAGTAGGAAACTCAAAGCTCGACTCGCTGTTACTAATTTCTGAGAAAAATCCACATTATGGTGTCGGGAAGTTAAAAATGTGCAAGGAATTGAGTGACCGTGATGATGTGACTTAGCAGGATGGAGTTCTAGCGGTGTTTTAAAGACAAGTACCTAATGGAGCTCTTTTACGATGAAAAATCGAGAATTTCATTATTTAAAGAGCTGGGAAAATGAGCCAATGGACAAGTTCATAACCAAATTTACCTCATTATTGAGGTGTGTACCATATATAAGAGATGAAAAAGAAAAAGTACAATGATTCTTGAGTAGCCTACCTATTCACACATGAAGGAGAGGATCGATTTTTTAATCGAAGGACTATGGACGAGGTGATCCAAAAAGCACGAATGTGATCAAAAGTCCAAGGTAAAAGGAGATAATGGTAGGATTTGGCCACCAAAGAAAGCGCAGAAAAATACTTCAAATTTTAGAGACAACAGATGAGCGTATTACAAAATTGCATACGAGAAAACCCAACAACAGACGGTATGGAAGAAACCAAAGTAAAAACCCAAATCACTAATAGAAGAATGAAACAATGAAGCATCCAACAAACCGGACTACAAGGAAAGATCTAGAAAGCGCCATTGCAATCCTCGGGTACACGGTGAGGCACATTATTATAAGAATTTTTTCCTCACCATGGGAGAAGCAAAAGCTTCCATGTAACTGCACGAAGGCATCCACGAGTGAGGGATATTACACAGAATATACCAAGATTCTATGCAATGCTCATTAGGGAAATTTTGAGGTCTAAAATGGGCCTCCTAAGAAAAATGTCCAAAATAAACTTTATAAGAACCAATAAGATTCAATATCAGTCAACTATGGGGGATGATTCACAATTTTTTAAGTAAAAGGGTAAAACATTAAAAAATAATATTTAATAACAAAACTAATTTTTCAACTTGTATTTTCAAATTATCTCCCAAAGTTTTTACTCAAATTTCAAGCAAGAGTACTCGTTGGATGCATAATTTAATTCCTCATCCAAGGAGTACCCATTTTTCATACTTGTAGTGGTACATCGAAAATGAGAAATACATGAAAAACATAATTGTGAACACATTTTTCATGTATTCATTTTTCATGTAGCAAGGTCCATCAAAAGCATGCAACATGGGTACTCCTCTGATGAGGAGTGAAAATCATCCGACGATTACTTTCGCTCGAAATTTGAGTAAAATATTTGGGGAGATAAGTTGAAAATGCGAGTTGAGGTAGTTTTTTATTTTTGTCCCTCTAAAATTTGATGATGTAATCAAATATTATTTTTATTATTTCCTCTATTATTTTATAATTTCCTTAGGAGGCCCATTTTAGACCTCCAAAATCCCCTAATGAGAGAATCGGCAAGCAGATTACCAACCGGCCACGGTAGAACTGGAAGGTAGACTATACTCTAAAACAGTTTCCATTTTAGTTGAACCATGTGCTAGTTTAAGTTAACGAAATCCTCGAATGGTTGAAAAATGTGACTTGAAAAGCCAAAAATTTACAAGTCGCTCCTTGGTACAATTGGCTATTGGGGAAAAGAGAACAATTAATGCTAAAATCTAAAATTGTTCCTTAGAAATAGGAAATGAACATATAAAAATTTATTTGAATATTTTACCCTTGGGTTCCTATTGTATATTGTTGCGAATGGACTAGTTAGAAGGGCATTGGTAACTGGTAGATTAAAAAGAGAAAATCATCTATTTTAAGGTTGAATATGGAACTCGCCAAGAGTTATAAGGAATTAAGAAACCATTTCATTTGTGTCCTATCAATGCTTCACATCTGGGTAAATGCATTAAGAAAGGATGTAAAATTTATGTTATATAAGTAGGATTCACCAATTCAAAAGATAAGACCCCTATGCTAGAAAATATACCACTAGTGAAAGAATTTATGGATGTATTTACAAAAATCATACCACGACTACCTTGAAAGTAGGATATCGATTTCACCATCGACTTAATGGCTGGGACAACACTGGTGTCACGATCCCCATATCGAATGAGTGTACCTTTGAGCCAGCGTAGGATGAAAAATGAAGTTACATGAATTGTTGAGATCAAGAGGTACATTAGTCCTAGTGTCTCTCCCTACGAGCACCGAGTGTTGTTCGTAAAGAAAGAAGGATGGTATGATGTGAATGTGTATGGATTACGGTGCTTACGAACAAATTGGGTACATTGCAGAACAAATACCCATTCCCAACGAAATAGATTACCTTTTTTATCGAGTCGAAAGACGATATTTTCCAAAGATAGATCTAAGTTCCATATATCACCATATTCGACATGCGATGATGATATATAATATGACCTTTTGTACCCAATATGGGTATTATGAGTTCATGATTTTTCCCATTTTTACTATCCAATGCACTCATCGACTTTTATGATCTTGATGCATGACATATTTCATCCATTTCTCAATAAATGTGTTCTGATATATATTGATGATATATTAGTTTACTCAAAAATCATGGAAGAGCATAAGGAACACTTAAGGATAGTACTAAATATGTTGAGGGATTGTCAATTATATGCCAAATTCAATAAGTGTGAGTTTTATAAAGAACATATTCAGTAGTTTGTGCCATGTAATACGAAGGCATATCGTTAGATCCTTGAAAATAAATACTAATATGGGAATGGATGCTACTAAAAGCACGCTAGCGCACAAATGTTATTTCATGGGATTGGTTGCCTACTACTCCGCGATTTATAGAGTATCTATCTAAAATTCATTTTCCTATTAGCTTCCTTGCAATGAAAAGGGCAAATGTTTAAGTGATGGTGAGAGTTCCAAACCAGGCTTTTGGACTATGAAAAAGCTAGGCTACCTACTGACTCCCCGTATTGAAGGTAAGCCCATCCAAGTAAGGAGTCTAAGATTTGCACTAATGCTTGCAAAGAAGGGGTGGGAGAAGTATGTCAAAAGATAGAAAGGTTGTTTCTTATGCATCTAGAAATCTGAAAGATCATGAAAAACGATATACCTCTTATGGTCTAGAGATAACTGCAGTAGTGCACGCACTCTAAGTGTGGAGGCACTATTTTCTGGGGAAAATGTTTGTATTGAAAATGGATCACAAGAGCCTGAATAGCTATTTTAAGCAGTCTAACTTGAATGCTCACCAGGAAATATGGAACACACGTTAAAGGTAAGGAAATCCATGTCGCCGATGCCTTAAGTAGAAAATTACATTATGTATATGAACTCTACTTTAAACATGTAGAATTTAAGTTCAAGGAGTAATCAAAGAAAGGCGGCGCAAAAGATCCCGAATATAAATTTTATGTGTCAACAAACAAAAAAATGTAGAAACCAAAGAAGACAAATAGATTATAATATCCATAAGGAACAACTACTGATTTTTTCAAGGAAAAATATACATTCCTAATCAAATGAGATTGGAAATAGATGATCTTTTGATGAGTATCATCAAAGTTCATATTCTTAGCCCTAGTTACAAAAAAACCCGAGCAATAATTAGAAAATATTATTTTCCGGGCACGAGAATACGTAAAAATATCATCGAGTAGCTGACCAAATTTTTGGAGTGTCCATAGGTCCAGGTGGAGCATCAACATCCAGCTGAAGATTGTTACAACCCAGTCAGTGTACCGGAGAGCAGAAATGGGAAGTCATATCGCTGATTTTGGGATTATGGGCTTACCAATATCGAAAAGACACAATGATTCTCATAATGGTGGTAGTGGATTGGGCCCGAGGAAAACCATCTCACTTAATTCCGCACAATCCAAACTACCATGCAAATCGCTCACATCTTTATAAGGGAGTTGTTTAGATTACATGGTATTCCAAAAGAGTAATCTCGGACTGAGGATGTGAAGTTCACCTTAGCCTTTAGGAGAGGCACTTTTCATCGTTCTGTACACAAATCCCGATTTATCACAAAGATCTTTACCATATGCGAAAGTGATGGGAAGGCTCGACCAAGTCAATAAAATATTAGAAGATATGTTACGTATGCGTGTGATGTACCAACCCACGAGCGGGAAGGTTACTTGCATTTAGTATAATTTTATTTTAACAATAGGTACTAGGAATATCTCAATGTGAGGTCCCTTTGGAGTCATTATACGATAGGCGATGACGAAAAATCATCAATTGGAGCAACCTCGAAGCAAACTAATGCTTGGACTAGAAATGCGCGTCTTTGAGATGGAGGATGAAGTAAAGAAGATCCAACAAAATCGAAACCTACCCGGAGAGCAGAAGAAAGCTTTATGCAGATCGAAGAAGGACATATTGATAATTTGAAGTAGACCATCATGTGTATTTCGAGACTAGACCCAAAAGGGAGCACCTTACAGATGGACTACTTTTGCCAGAGTTGGCTCTGCTTCTGTGGAGACTTTCCAAATTTTGGAAAGAGTGGGGTTGGTGGCATATCGCCTAGCTATGCCGGCTCACATATGGGTGCATTATGTGTTTCATGTGTCTACGCTCGAAATGATATTTGCATGATCCAAAAGCATGTGATACATTGGAATAACATATAGGTAGGTTAAATTGGATACTAGGATATCTTAAGAGAGATCAATTTTCAAATAACTAATTGAGGACCCTTGATGTTTATAGTCCGAGACCCGGATGAAAAATTTATGGTAGAGCCTTAATGTATCCTCTAGCAAGAGAGAAATAATTCTCGGGAGGCAAGCCATCACTCAAGTTAAAGTGCAGGCAGGCAACACTTTGGCCCGGAAGATGCCTACTTGGGAAGACGGAGGTTTTGTGCTGCTGGTGATACTTTGGGAAGATGAAGGATTTGTAACGAAGGTCTTGTCCAAAATTATTTGCTGGGATGGAATAAAACACTGAGGATGATGTTTATCTTTAGTGGGGGAAGATGTAACAACTGGTTTAACTTTCTTATGAATGGAGAAGTTGACAACCGATTGGTTGTATGGTGAGAGTAGCCTGAAGCTGCTATAAACTAGTGGAAATCTGCAACCAACCCTCGAGATGCAACTAGACAAAGGTCTTGAGGTCCTCTAGAAAATAAAGAAAATTCTAAATGAGTCTACTCCAGTGAGGAGCACAGGGCGAGTTGAGGACATAATTTTCTCTGTCAATGTTGGGAGGACACCCTCAATTTTGGTTAAATAGAGATAAGTATTTAGGTTTCAAGTAGTCAAGGAAGAGGAAAAATATGGATAATATTTTTTACCGAAATATTTATATTCATAAGTTTTAGAATTGCATACTATAATATTTTCACATTCATTCTATATTGTAAGTAGATTATGTACATGTTAGACTAGGAGGTAACTCCACAAATCGAATGATGAATTTGATAAAGGGTGCTCAAGAATATATACATGGAGGTGAGATTGTTGGGATTCATTTCCCAATCTCTCTTAGAATTCCTTATTTCCTAATTTTCACTAATGTAAAATTTCTCCCAATCCCATAGGATTAGGTTTGAACATCTTAATCCGAAGAGATGCGCCGGTGAGTCCCAACATCGTTATCATTTTTTCAAACTTTTCTTCTTCCAAGCGATTTTGTGAAGATGTCTCAAAGTCTCCTCATTTGTGGAACAATGAAATAAATCGATAGTTTTGGCCTCACCATGATGCCTAATTAGATATTAGTTTAGCAGTAATATGCTTCGTTCGATCATGGAACTTTGGGTTCTTGGCCAAATTTATTGAAGAAGTGTTTTCGATTAACTGAGTGGAGTTGAATGTGTTTGCTCTCATCTAAAAATCTTCTAGTATTTTCCCGGCAACACAATTTCCTTTGTCACTTTAGCTATCGATCACATACTCGCCCTCAATTTTAGACCGTATTTGAGCGATTGTTTACGTGATATTCAAGAGATAACTCACGATCCAAGACTCATAGTATAACCTAAGAATTAAATACCCAAGTTTCTTTGTCTACATAAAAGTATGAATAAGAATATTCGAGTCAAGCCGAACTCGCCCACCTATTTATATTTGAGTCCAAAGTCTTGAGTCCATTTTAAGTACTTTAGAACACTTTTTGTAGTAGACCAATGTCCTTCACAAGGTTTTTTCATAAACCTGGAGAGGATTCCACCAGCAAATGAGATGTAAATTCCTTCTTTATGGATGCAATATAACTCTCATTGTTCCATATGAGCAAAGTATTATCTACATACACCACAATATATACGAATATTTTTCCAAAATTCTCTTAACGAACAAAGTGGCATCGCACGAGATCAAAATGTTTGAAGTTATGTTTCGGAAGATTCTCAATTGGTTTCTCATACCCAGGGCTCGTGGTGCTTTCTTTGTATAAATTCAAGGATTTTATAAGCTTGCATGCTTTTTGTTCTTGGACCTTCACAACAAATCCTTACTGGATGGGACATAAAAAAATTCTCCTTTCTATCTCACTTACTGTCACCTTGGGAGAGCTACAAAAGATGAAGGCACAAAATATTAGAAAATAAGCAATCTCACTTAGTGTCACCTTGGGAGAACTACAAAGATGAAGGCCCATTTCACACTAGAGAGATTTGATTTGTTTGTATGTTTCAATGATTTAAAGTTAAAATGAATTTATGCCCTTTCCCACCGAGTAATATATATGAGGATTCACAAACGTTCTAAAGGAATTCGCATCTTTGTTGCAATCAAACAACAATCTTATAGTGGAAAAGGAAGCAATGACCTTGATCGAACTCATACAAGACAGATGGATTATTGAGATATGTATATCCAATTCTTGTTTATATGTTTTGTTCTCACTATTTATTGTACTAGTTAGTACTATTATAAATTACTTTGTAAGTGGTTGAGAGGTCCAACAATATGCCAAAAAATAATCATATTAGATACCAAAGCTATAACCATGTAATGAATTTTAACATACGTGAAAATAACATTATGATTGAAATAAATAAAGTATGAATTAATATGTTCAATATTATTGGTGGGCATTTCGTGTATGCTAAAACGAAAATGAGGGGATAACATGATTTTCTTAGGTTTTCTCAATATTTATTGCTTTCTCTTCAAAATTGACATTTAATTGCTAATTTTTTAATTAATCTTACAAATAAGCATCCGATGCTACTACAATTTACATCCATAAATTGTAACTATTTTTTTATTTTTTTATGAGCCAAGAGTGGTTGAAAAAATGTCAAAGAAAAATGACATTTGTGCGAGTGTCATAGGCAAAGATAACAAAAAAATGTAATTATGGTAAGTTTGAGATTCAACTACATGAAGTTCATAAACTAAATGCAATGCCAATAACAATATTAACAAGTATTGTCAATACTCAGAACTCGTCAATCCATGTGGGGATTCACAAAGAAAATTTGATAAGCTTCTATGGAATGTTTTCAGTAATTGACATATGAAATTTTTCATACACCATTACATCAATAGGATATTGATTTGGTTACATGATGGACTTATTGTTCTGCAAGGGTACATCATGGAATGATACGCTATATCATGGAATATGTTAATATTTTAAAATTACTTTGCATTGAGTTCAACATCCCTGATATGATAGGATGGAATGAATTTTAATAGATGGTTGTTTAAATTTGTGTTTGGATTATAAATTTGCATAATTGAAGATGACTACATTATTATCTATGGAAATTTAAATTGATGTTTTATTTTGTGGTTACTATGAATAATGGAAACTTTTTAGATCATATAATTATTATAATTAAAAGGGTAATTTAAAAATGTTATATTAATTATATTGTTTTAAGTTATTATCTAGCTAAAATTTAGTTATATAATTTTTAAACAATATATATAAGTAGGTTTTAATTTCTTTACAAAGTTCTATTATATTTTAATTTTTATAATTGCAACTATTGAGTATTTAAGATTTTAGTAATTTTTCTTTATTTTTAATTAGATTATGAGTAAATAGGATCATAAAAGATACGAAATCATAGCATGTTTAGCCCATTTTTCACTCGGTGTTTTATTCACTACAAAAAAAAGTCTTACTTTTTTTATGAGGTCTAAATTAATTAAGAATCTCACAAAAACAAGAAATTTCAAGTTAACTAAAAGACAATAAAATCTAAGCTGTGCAAAATTTATATATTTATGTAACACACCACCTTCCATAATTGGGGATGGTCACTATGTTAACACGAGACTCATTTGAGTGGTTAAGAGAATGATTTAGTTATTTATTTATCTTTTTTTTTGGCTTGAAGTTTTTCTTTGTTAACATCAAAGCCAAAATATTATCTTGGAATTCAACACTTGTCTCCTAGGAATGTCAGAGATGTCTCCTCACCATTACCTTACTTATCTATTTTTTCATAAACCGTACTTGCTCCCATGATTCGGGTTACTCTAACCACCGATGTTATTGCTACTAGTCGAGGTTTTCCATCATTTATGGTTATACGAATATGATCCACATAATTAAACAATAGAAGTGGGCTCCCGAAATGTGAAGAAAAAAGTGTCAGAGAATCCAAAAATCCCAATACTAAATTTTCATAAAAATTACCATACGGAAACAAATCATTACGGTGTTCCGGTGTGGATCATGTGTCCATTATGCCTTTACTTGGGAAACTCGGAAAATTGATCACCCCAATTGCATTTCGTGGTAGGTAGTAGACATTTTTGGTGCGGATTGCAATACAATATTGCCTTTGCATTAGATTGTGAATGACACTTTTCACCGATTCTTACTTTAGCTGGATCATGAAACACATATTTTCCATAGTTCGATTATTTTACATATGAGCGGGTAATCACCATTTTTAAACGAGGGAATCCTAGAAATCATAATACTAAATAAAAACATATTTAGAATATTTGGAAATGTTTTCTTTTTAAATAACTAAAGAAAACACTACGACAAAGGAAATGTGTGGAATCTTTGCAAATCTTGAATGTTGGAAAGTCCTTCATCCTTTCTTATTGGATCTGATTTTCTCGTAATGATTGCGAACATACATTTAATAATGCTTATATGAAAACACCTAAAGGGTTGATATTGTTTACTTTTGGTTCATACACCACACAATCCATATCATGAATGCTATCTTGTGTATAAATTTTAACACTCATGCTCTTTTTCTCGTTCACTATTGAATTTATGAGATGCATAAAATATTTTGGATATTTTCTTATAAATTCTCTAAACATACATCTACTCAAGCGTTTAATTTTTGGAATTTATTTCACCATACGGTCGAGAATAAATATTACATGCAATAATAAAATTATCATTGGTGAGATCATTTCCATATCTAGTTATGATTTACTCTACACATATGATGACAAGTGTTCCTTGACCTTCAGAATTATCATGGTGCTTTTGAGTACTATTGGAATATGGATTTCCCATTCTAAACATAAACATATGGTTAAAGTGATGGAAAAAGAACTAATGTTGCATGGAACAACTATTTCTCAACGGCCTAACACTCCAAATGAATATGAAGTTCATCCAAATGTGACGTAGTGTCATTGTTGTGACCATAAAATGTTTATACTTCCTTTGTGGAGATCCCTTATTATTATTCTCTTCCCCAAAACACAATGATAAATTTTCCTCAAGGACTTGTCTCCTATTTATTTGATGTGTGGAATTAAACTGCGATACATGATACATTTCATAACCTAAGCACACTCTAAATATTTATTTACACATTCAAGGAAAGGTATTAATGACACAATTGTTCTTCACATTTACTTTGTTACACTTATTGATTTAAATCTACACTTATCACTTGTCTCTTGTAAATAACGAGTACACTTTTGGCAATATGAATAAAACTTTGTGAAGCTAAAGATTTAAATTTAAAACATTGAGAACCAATATGATGGATTTTTAATTGTGATGCTAAGCCAATGCTTTGATCCTTGATTGAGTTGAAGTAGTTCCAAGTTTCAATTTTCAAAAAGTATGAAATTCTTCCATTCATATTCTATCATATGAAAAAAATTATTGTTACTAAATATCACTTTGAGCATAAACTCACCATTTCAAAAAAACAAAATCTGAGCTAACAACTAATGTTCTAGTTGTTGAGACATCACACCATACTTGGAAATTCTAACATAAACATCACTATTACCAGACATGATCACATCAATTGATTTCCTCGAGCACATAGCTTAATGGTGATCTCATGAGTTTGGTATTCCAAGTTAATGGTGGTAGAGCTATTTTGGCTAATTTATTTGGAAAATACACACACATACTCTTTTAAAAACAAATAAATCTGTATATTTGAAGCATTCAATGATAATTACAATGGTATTTTAATGTCTCTACTCAAATGATGAGAAACTCTTTCCTTCATGATTATAAAATAATAACCCGGAAATGAAGGACTACTAGAATGGTTTTAATATAAGTTTTTAACTTCAAGCAACATATTGGGAGTACTAGTATGATTGTAGCATTAAATTCCAACAACCACAAATAGGGAATTCCATACAAGACAATACACTCTTCCCTTAGATCTCATGCATGAGATATAAAGATAAATGGTTTGTATTCCTAGTTCCTTCACATTGAAATTTGGTGGACACCTTCCAAATATTAATGAATAGGGTAAGGATTTAACTTAACTTGGCCCAAAAAGAAGTTTGTACCAGACCCTAAACTACATACCTAGAAGTAGGCCCATCTACACCCATATCTTGGCATGTCTAATTTAATATCTAGGATTTTACAAACTCAAATGTAGCTACATGAATAACTAGGGATCGAGGTTTCCACCAACACATGATTGCATTTCTTGGTTTGCGTTTACATTTCCAGATCTAGATGGTCTCTAGCCTTATTTCTGAAATCACGAAGAATCATAATATTGTTAGTTATCTTATCTAGAGAATAATTGTCCTAAATATTGTGAAGGTGGATTCCAAAAAAGCTCATAATTTTCCTCATAGATATGTAGGTACATTGCAAGATATTCTCAAATCAATCCCTTAACAAATTTCCATTGAATAAATAACTAAAGAGTAGAATATGGGGGTTAAGGCTCTGTTTTTTCGAGTCCATCCATCACATAGAGTCATAGCCCTATGATATAGGCCTACCATTAATTAAGTGATGGGGTCTAAGATAGCTTTAAGTGTAAAAAAATATGAATTTGCACGAATCTCATACATGTCCATATTCCATAATGATGTTAAGCATCATAGTGCACGTATAACCATGAAAAATCCTTGAGAGAGAAGGGAAATTCCATTAGTCAAATTAAATAATTCTAAATATATTATGTGAAGCAACAATTCCAATGTATAAATTCACATAATTATTTGACATCCAAATAAGTCAAATATGTAGACATGAGGTTCAATTCACATAGTAATGGAATTAGATACTTTCTCAATAAAAATGTTCGAAGGTGAGTTGGGGATTGCGAATTTCCATGCAACATTATATTCGATTTCATTGTGTTCTCTCTCATGGACCTTAATAATCTCTCGATCTAGATTCCAATGTGTGAACGAGGGACTTACTTATGGGATTAAACTAGTATTGATGGATGGAATCAAGGTCTCTAGAGGGACAAACCACTCCACCCTCCATCTAAAATAAAATACTTAACTGCGAACATGGACCTTTATATGTTTATTACTTCCACGAATAGCAAAATTGAAGTTGATAACTCCTATTTCTCTTGCAACAAGGAAATGTGCTCTATACATCGAGCAGGTTTTCCACTATCTGTAGCATTTATTTCCAACATTGTATTTATTATCCAAATTTAAGGAAAAATTGTTTGGTTTACATTCCTCTAAAAATCCATCGGCATGTCTTTGAAAACTATTACTAGAGCAAGATACCTTTTCCCCTCTCTTCTCCTCGATGAGAACTAAATCACCTATACGACCCTTATTAGATATCATTTTTTGGGATTCAAGCTCGCGTTAAGTAATTCATTAATATATGACCATTTCAATGAGAGGTAGTCGTAACTAATTAATTTCTCATGATTTTTTGAATAGTCCCCTTAGCACTCATTGCACCGGTGAAGTTCAAGGGGTGGATAAGTGGGATTGGAACTAGAAAAATGAATCACATAGCATCAATCATCACTTCCGGGGCTTCCACCCAATAACCGGGACTTCTTGGGAGGTCACCCATCCCGGATTTCCTCTGGCTCAAGCACGCTTAACTATGTATTTCTCCCCATAATCAAACCGACTTAGCTTGCAACCCCATTTGCAAAACCTTTGGAAGTATTGTCCCTCATAAACCATTCAAGTAGAGATCCCTTTACTAGTTGTATTGAAGAGTGGCCCTTATTTGAAAAACATGACTCCGGCAAGGGCATCATAATAGATCCCATAAAGGTGAATCCTTGCCTCCTTACCTCCTTGAGAAGTAGTAGAGACCTCCATCGGTGGCTATGTCTTTTACAAAAAGTTTTCAAGGGAGAGAAATAAACACCAATGCAAACTGGAACGCCAAATACATTAACCTCATAAAGTATGGTTACAGCTATAAGAATATGTCATGGTGAAATATCATCACTAATGTAATTTTTTATTTAAGTGTTCATATTTTTAATTGAATAATAGCTCGATAAGTTTGTGAAGGGCTACCAAAGGAAAGTATATGTATGCCATATTTTCTAACCATATGGAAGGATGGAAGATCCTTGGAAGACATATGATTTGAAGCAAAGAAACACGACATGAAGCTAGACAAGATGAGAATATCGATGGATCACTTTTTCATAAAATACATGACTCATGGATGAAATTTATGGATGATATGTGCCCTATGAAAAGATCCCAAAGATAAAGGCTCGTCAACAACCAATAAATTCATGACATCGAAGAAAGGAGTTCTTCATGAGAAGCTAGGTGTGTCTTCATTGCTATTGTAGGTCCCTGATTAAGAGGGAGCCTCGTAATAACTTTCTCACTTGGAAGAAACTTGGTAATTCCTAAGTTGAGAGGGAGCTTAAGTACATTTCTTGAATAGGAATAAGTACATTCCTTTGTGGAATATATCCTCCCTAGTTGAGAGGGAGAGATAGACACATCATTCTAGTATGGGAATAAATAATGGAGGATTGGTTAATCACTTGGCATCTTATACTCTTTGAGGATGTATTAGGGAATCCAAGGTATGAGTTGTCATGGAAGGACCGATATTTTTTGAGGTCTAGGAATCCAAGATAAGAATAGTCCTGGACATACTCCGAGTGAACCTGGGTGGGGTATGTTCTAAGAGAGACAATGATGAAGGTGTCTATTAATCATCAGGCTCACCAACATTGGAGCTCAAAGATCTCGTGGATAGATGGCGTTGTCAGTCAAGGCCTTCCACTATGAAAATTTTTGTTGATATGATGCTATACAGATGAGATTACCAATCCGATTCTTCTTAGGAGATTCTTCAGATTGAGAGTGACAATGTACCATTATGAATACCTATCTACCTAAGAGGGAGTGTTGGAAAGTGTAACTAGGTTCGGTCTTCATAATGAATTGTAATTATGAATTTATGTAATGAAGAAGACAAAGATAACAAAATGTATTTTGTAATGCTTGCCTCATGGGTTTCAAGAGAAATGAGTTTTTATTATAGGTCAAAGACTTCTTCTTGATGTCTTTAGGAGATTTTCATCTTGTCATAAATATAATTTAGAGTCATGTATATGAAGTGATGTTACACTTGTGTAAAGGAAAATTATTGATGTAAAATGTATGCTCCAAGAGCTTTTGAGGGTGCTCCAAAGAGGTCAACTCAAGAATGTTGAAATATTCCTTGGTAAAGTCAGCCTACAAAAAATTGATCATGTCGGCATGGAATAGGAGTGGCGACCCCTTATATAAAGGGTGGACTATGGCCTCATTAGCTTAGGAGACTACGGCCTCATTATCTCACCATCATTTTGGACAAGATGTGTGATAAATGTGTGCATTAAGGGACTATAGTTGGGTGTGAAGAAGGAAGGAATTACAATGAATGAAGAAGTTTTTACAGTGAAGAAAGAGAGACCCTGCTTGTATCTGTGTTTTGGGCTAGTGATCTTTGTCTAGGTTCGTGTCACATATCCGAAATACATTGTGAATTTATCGGTCTAAGGAGATTAGAAAAGCGAGAGAATACGAGTAGTGTAAAAGGGATATATTGGCGGTGAAGAAAGGGACATTGAAAATATTACTAAGGATACCGTGATCAATGCGAGAGAGAGGCATTGCTAGCCTCTATCATTGGGTTCATATTTTCGCATAAGCTCAGCAATATACACAATGTGGAGAAGGGAGAAAGGAAGAAGGTTATCACAATGAAAAGAGATCTATCTTGGGCCAACATTATTCAAGGACGAAGAGGCATATCACAGCAAGGGAAATTATCCACTATCTAATCTTGAGTTGCGATAACAAGGAGGTCTGAAATATTAGCCTAGGATTTCAACAAAAATTATACATAGAAGCATGGTGCGATGAAGTGCGAGAAAAGGAGGATTAACTTAAGGAATGAAGAAGAGCAAGTGACATGGGTCTTGGAGACATACTAGTGTACTCAAGGGTCTTTGTCATGGTATTGGTACTCATGGGTTCAAGATCTATAAGAATAATTTTGATAATTTTTTCCTCTCCAAGAGGGACAGGGTTTGGCCATGGCTTGAAAGCCTAAACATTGTGTTCTTGTGCACTTGATAATTGGCTTGATGAAGAACATAATAATGTAGCTAAGATAAGATCTAAGTGAAAGAAGCTTAATGAAATCACAAATAATTATCATGAAGATAAATTTTAATAAAATCCCCAATTTCTGAACTTGCATTCATTAAATAAATTCAGCATTTCATTTATCAATTTTTTGTACGGAGAATTATTTGTTTATTTTGTTATTTATTTTTCTTAATGTTTTATATTTACATCTCAATATATGTGGGATGTATTAGTTTTTGTATATATGTATATATCCTTTGGAAATTATTAATTTATACTTCCTATATGATTAGAGTGCATCATATCACAAGTTAAATTTCTTGATAAATGACGATGACATACATTGCTGTTAACCAATGGCCGAATAAATCAAGTAACGCCAATAATTAGAAGATGATGAGAATTGTTTCTTGGTTTTTTGTGTAACGAATTTGTGTAGGATCAATATGAAAGGAGATGGTTAATCGTATTGAAAAATGGATGAGTGGGATCAAAATTCAGCCTTGTGTAACTAGGCCACAATTTCTCTCGCCAAATTAGCATAAAAAGGCACTCCATTTTATTACATATAGGATGAAGTCATGTGCGGAGGAATCTACAAAGTGGGTAGTCTGCATTGTTTATGATTCAAAGAAATTCGAAGTCACGAATTCATTTGGTGGGCAGTTGAAACTAATGGTCATGCGTCTAGGCTGATTTAGGCATGAATACGTTAAAAGCCTACACACTCTTCTCTCCAGAAACAGTATAAATCACAAGAATTTGCAATGCAAGAGCTCTTTGTCATCTATGCAAAGAAAGTGGTTGTGCAGAGAACACATGCTTCTGTGAAGAGCTTACACTATGTGAGAAGCTTGTACGAAGAACAAATGCTTACATGGAGAGCTTACAGTGTGAGGAAAGCTTTGTTTGGGGAGAATCAATTAATTAGCTATAGAGGTAGTGACATTGCTGCATCACAACTTTTAATCTTTTTTATAATATATATTGACAATAGTTTTGAAGTTAAGATAGATTTATTGGACATGTCAATTTGTTAAGCATTGAAAGAATCATAGACTAAGTAATAAACTATTACATTGTTTTAATGCTAAAAAACTATTTTAAAGATTTATAATTTATGTCGATATTTTTTACTAGTGAAAATTCAAATATTTTATTTATAAGAGGTTTAGAGATATTTCTTTGTTTTTATTATATATATGTCTTTTATATGTAAAAACATTTATGGATGGAATAAATTTCCTTTTAACCTTCAATTATTTCAGATAAATTAATAGAAATATTAAAAAAAAAATTATTATTTATTTCACATATAGAATTAATAGAAATATTAAAAGAAAATTATTATTAATATTTTATAAAATATAAACAAATGGCATCTTTGTTTAATGTTTACACTTCATTTTTTGGAGAGAAAGAAGTAGCAAATTTTATGGGAAAGAAGAAGATGTCGGCTTACAAAGAGTATAAAATAATTAAAATATGATTTAAATGAGAGTGGTTACACTATTCCATTTGGCCAGTATGTATATATCTACGTGAGTTTGTGTTCATTATACTCATTTTTGCGAGTGTGTATATATCGACAACTACGTGAGTTTCTGTTCGTTATACCGGTCAAACCAACTTTAGTGGATTTTCTCGGTTAATCATTTTCCAGATTTGTTTCTGAAGGTGAAACTCCCGAAACACTAGGGATCAGAGGTTATTTTCTGGGCAAATTTTGCGTTAAGCCATGAGGAATTGATCGATCTTGTGCAGGAGGCAGCGGGTGAACATAGATACGTTCGGGATAAAGTGCGCTCATTCGCCGTCAAAAAGATTCCTCTGACGAAACTATTTGTGCGTGGACTCGGGTGCGAGACAAACGAGCAATCGCTCGCCGCTGTATTCTCTTGTTACGGAGAATTGAATGGAAGCCGCTTGATCAGGGACAAGACAAGCGGGAGGAGTAAGGGATACGGTTTCGTGACGTTCAAGCACGTTAACGGTGCCATCAAGGCGTTGAAGGAGCGCAGCAAAATGGTCGACGGTCGCATTGCAGTGTGCCAATTTTCCCCCACCGGCCTCTACCCTTCTCAGCCACAGCCCGACTTGGATCGAAGGACGATTTACGTGGGTGACGTTCCAATAGGCAGTATGGCGAGATCGAAGAGGGGCCCAAAGGGTTTAATAAGAATACGGGCAGGTCCAGTGGATATGCCAATCGTGAGCTACAGGAGCCCATTAAGATTATAGACCACGGTCATGAGCTGTATTGCAAAGTGGCAAATGAGAATTGGGTCAACTCTCCTCCTTATCCCTTACCACTTCGGGGTTATTCCTGTTAGTCCCGCCTTAGAAGTTAATCAAGGCTCGAATCCATGGCCATGGACTGAACCACTTTTTAATTAAAATCATGCTATTGATAATAATTATACTAACGGGAATCCAGTGTTTTTTAATTTATATCAGTACGGCTTTCCGAATTATGCGGGTTATCCACCGGAAGGATCTAGTTATTATACGCATGGAGACGAGGCGAGTCCGTATACTCCTCAATCGCTGTTCACTGAATCGAATTATGTGAGTTATCCACCTGAAGGATCTGGTTATTACACGCATGGAGTCCAGGCGAGTATCCTGTGTGCATTTATCATATAATATTTATAAAAACGAACCAGCAATTTTAAATATGATATTGCTGCATATAATAAATTTCACTCTGTAGATAAATAAATGAACCCAACAAACTAAGAAAACCGAGCTAAATTCCAGCCAAACCCAATAAAACAAGAACAATTAAACATAATTTCACCGAACAGCGATTGAAAGTGTTGATAAACACAATGAGCAAGTGTTAAGCAACATATAGTATGATTTGTAGGATTCACAGAATCCTACCAGAGGTCGTCCAAGGTCCGCCACCGCCGAGCATGTAGAGAAGCCACCACAACGCTGAAAGAGAACCTCGCCAATGACAACCATGGAACCCTGTACTTGCAAAAATACAAGAAAATCAATGTTTTATCAACAAAAATGGCATTCTCTCAGTAAAAAATGAAAGAATTGCAAAAATACCTGAAGAATTTGACCAAAAAGACCAAGCGAACCGAAACCCTGGCGTACAAGCATCGATAGCTGACGATCCAGCATTAAAGGAATGGCGGACACAATGACGGACTTCGCGTTCAAGAACAGGAACGGGCTGAGCTACAACGTCCACAAACCAACAAACACATAAACCCAACAAGATCAACAATGCGGAACCTGCGAACAGGTTTAGCAACTGCAACAAACAACTAACCAACAATGGTGGGCATTGAAAGGCTGGAGCGTTAATAGGAAATGGTAACAGGTTGCGCAGGTTCTGGAACTCGCAGCAACCGCCACCGGCGGAGCCGAACGCCCACACACCGGTCCCGAGCAACAATGAACGGGAGTCCATAGACGTCGCGGTAAAAGCTCCGGCAAAAATGCTAAATCATGTTAAACCCTGCGTATTTAATATCATTACCAACTCAACACGTGGTCGGTCCAAGTGGGAAGCTGTCATACAGCGTCCACGTGGTTTTGGTGACTGGTCACTGAGGTGGACGGGAGGACGCCCAACAACTGGCGTCCCTCCCCTACTCCTCAATCGCTGTTCACTAAGTCGAATTATGTGAGTTATCCACCTGAAGGATCTAGTTATTATACGCATGGAGTCGAGGCGAGTTCGTATACTCTTCAATCGCTGTATACTGAATCGAATTATGTGCGTTATCCACTTGAAGGATCTGGATATTACACGCATGGAGTCCAGGCGAGTCCGTATACTCCTCAATCGTCGTTCACTGAATTGAGTTATGTGGTTTTTCCACCTAAAGGATCTGGTTATACGCATGGAGTCCAGGCGAGTTCAGCTACTACGCAGTTGACTGATTTTACGTTTACGGAAGAAGGTAGCCGTCCGGGCTCGTCAACTGAATCTCAATATCAAAATCAGTCTCATGGTGTCCAAACGAGTCCGGGTACTCCTCAATCACTGTTGACTGAATTTACGGAAGAACCTAGCCGTCCTGGCTCATCCAATCAATCTCAATATCAAAATCAACAGCAGGATTAGGGCAGTGATCCTCTCGAAAAACTCAAAGCGTTTTAGTATAATTGGATTTACCTAGCTCTTTCCAATACCCCTATTAAATTTAGGACTTTGACATTAGGAAGCTCCTCTATGTCATGCTATACATATTTATTATCAGCGTCACTTCATTTTGAAAGAGTCAAGCTTAAGCAGCAAAGGCACCTATTGTGTTTCTGAATTGACAATTTAGTAAAATTTAAGTGAATTTTGGAATTATTGAAATTAAATCTCTACTAATAATATGTTTGGTTGGGTTAACTGAATTACTCACTCTCACCTAAACAAAATATCAGCAAATCGGCAATCTCACTTATTGTCACCTTGGGAGAGCTACAAAGATGAAGGCACAAAATATCAGCAAATCAACAATCTCACTTAGTGTCACCTTGGGAGAACTACAAAGATGAAGACCCGTTTTACACTAGAGAGATTTGATTTTCTTGTATGCTTGAATGATTTAAATTTAAAATGAATTTATGCTTTTTCCTAATTGATTAATTTTTTTGGTTATGTGATTCACAAAAGTTCTAAAGGAATTCATATCTTTGTTGCAATCAAATAGCAATCTTATGGTGGAAAAGGAAGCAATGACCTTGATGGAATTCATACGAGGTAGATGGATTATCGAGATATGTATATCCAATTCTTGTTTATATGTTTTGTTCTCACTATTTATTGTACTAGTCGGTACTATTATAGATTACTTTATAAGTGGTTGAGAGGTCCACCAACATGCCAAAATAATAATCATATTAGATATCGAAGCTATAACCATGTAATGAATTTTAACATACGTGAAAATAACATTATGACTCAAATAAATAAAGTATCATTTCACAAATTTTAGTTGTGTATTTGGGGATGACTCAGAAGGGGATGTTAGAGTTGGGGTTATTTTCTGAGATTGCACTATAATGATTTGTTTCTTTGGTGGGTTTGGGCTGTCAAGGATTATTTGTATTAAAATCTAGACAAATATAAAATTAACTTATTATAAATATTTTTTTATACGTTTATTAATTAAATTTAAATATAAAGTATCACAATATAATGGTGTCTACATATATGAATTATTATTTTAATTTATATGATCAATAATTTACATTTATTATTAATATTTTCAGTTATATGTTTATTAATTAAATTTATTAATTTTTTATATGTTTACTATATTATGAAATATTATGATTATGAATACGAGTCATTATTAATTAAATTTAAATTTATTTTTAATGTGATATCTAAATTAATATTTTTAACATGACTCATTATTATTTATTTTTTGTAAGCCTATTCACCACCACCATAATTGAATCATTGGGTCTCCTACTTCTCGGTATACCTATGATGAAATCAAGTGATATGACCTCCCATTTCCATTATAGTACAAGAATAGGTGAAACAATCCTGTTCGATGTTGGTGCTCCACCTTCACTTGCTCACACTCCAAAAATTCGATTAAGTATTCAACAATATTTTTATGCATGCAAGGCCAAAATAGTCCTTTCTAATTGTTGTTAGCATCTTATAATATCCAGGATTTCCATCACAGGAACTCCGTTCGTATTCATCCAAAATCAGCTCCTTCAAGCTCATCTGATTTGGTATACATATCTTCCCTCGAAATATTAAAAGTTGTTTATCATTAATTCCATAACCCGAATGATTTTATTGTTTTTCTTCCTCTCTTGCATGCTTCCATAAAAATTGATACTCAGGGTTTCTCTTTGCTGACTCCATGACTTTCTCTCGGAACTTAAATTCTGCTTGATTAAAGTAAAGTTCATATATTCTCATTAGCTACATGATTCTCCTTACCTTTCACATGTAAAATGTTAATCAAATTCACTAAGGAATGCATTCCATCTTGCTTGGCGGACATTCAAATTACATTGTTTAAAGTAGCTAGTCATGCTACTATGGTCGGTTCTTAGCACTAACATTTCCCCAATAAGTAATGTATCTAAATTAGAAGGGCATGTACTATAATAGTTAACTCTAAATCATAGGTAGAGTATCGTTGCTCATGGTCCTTTAGCTTCCTAGATTCATATGCTATGACCTTTCCATCTTGTTTCAATACCACTCCCACCCCTTCCTTACAAGCATCTATGCAGAGTTCAAATTATTTGCTTGGGTCTACCACTTTCAATACATGAGTAGTAGTTAATAGTTCTTTTAATTGTTCAAAACTGGCTTGACACTCATTAGTCCACTTAAAGACTCACCCTTTCCACTGCAAGGAATTAATGGGAAAGGCTATTTTATAAAAGCCTTCGATGAATTGTTGATAGTAACTAGCTGGGCCCATGAATGAACGTATGTCTGCTACATTTCTGGGAACTCTCCATTCCATAATTGTCTTTATCTTTTCGGAATCTATTGAAATACCTTCAACATATATGACATGGTGCAAATATTAGATATGTTCTTTATAGAAATCACATTTGATAAATTTGGCGTAGAGCTGATGTTCCTGTAACATTTTCAACACCAAGAGTAAATTTTCTTCATGGTATTCAATATTTTTAGAATATATTAGTATATCATAAATAAATATTAAAAGAAATTTATCGAAATATGGGTGAAATATACCATGCGTCACGTAGATGAAATTTGCTAGTGCATTGGGTAATCCAAAGGATAACACCACAAATACATAATGTTCGTACTTGGTAAGAAAATTTGTTTTGGATATATCCTCATTCTTAATCCATATCTGGTAATACCCAGACCTCATGTCAATATTTGAAAATGCCATTTCTCCCTTTACCTGATCAAAAATATCATCTATACGTGGCAATGGGTATTATTTTTCGACAGACAGCTTATTAAATTCTCTATAATCCATCCACATCTCCATTGTACCTTCTTTATTTTTAATGAATGACACTGGTGCTCCCCAATGGGACACACTTGGAAAAATATACCCTTTTTCCTATAGTTATTGCAGTTGCATTTTTAATTCTCTCAATTTAGGCACACTCATTCTCTATGGTGCTTGCGACACTGGTGTTGCTCTGGGTAGTAATTCTATAGTAAAGTTGATATCTCATTTTGGGGCCAATCTTGGAATATTTTCAGGAAACACGTCCATAAATTCCTGAAAAACTGGAATATTTTCCAGCATAGGGATCTTGCCTTTGGAGTTAGTAAGCCACACATTAATATCATAAAGATGACACCATTTTGAATGAATTTACCCAGCTGGGATGCAGTGATGGGGCACAATTGAAGTGGTTTCTTAATTCCTTGTAATTCTTGACAAGTACCATATTCAGCCTCAAAATGGATAATTTTCTCCTTGCAATCTACCAATGACCAATGTCTTTCTAACCAGGCCATTCCCAAAAAAATATCATAGGAGCCTAGAGGTAGAATATTTAGTTCTAGAGTTGTATGTTGTCTTCCTAAATTTCCTTGATACAATTCGAAATTTTAGCATTAACTTTTCTCTTTGCTCTCCTAACCAATTGTACCAACCAGGGAATTTTAAATATATGGCTTTGCAATTTATAGTTTTCAACTACTCAGAGATTTATATAACTTAAACTTGCACCAGGATCAACCGAAATGGAAACAGTTTGAGAATATAACTTACCTTCCAATTCTATCATAGTTGGCCGGAAATCTGTCTGCTGATCTTATAGTGCCACTTTGATCCTCGGTATGTTTCTTGCAACATCCCCTACTATAGATGCCTCTTGCAGTTTTCCTGTAACTTCATTTCTTCCATGATGAGGGAAATCCTTACATTAATGTGCCTCTCCACATGCCAAACATTGTAGCGGTGGTTTCTGGGACTGTCCATGATCTATCCTATTGGTTGCTTCAGTAGGCCTTTCATCAACTGACCATTTGGGATTTTTCTAATTTTTCCCAAATTGTTTATTTCTTGGGTTCCTTGCAGTATTTTTTTAATTTCCTAGTTTGCTACTTTTAAAATTCGAGATACCCTTCTTCCCTTTCTTTCGTGGCCAATTTCTGCCAACTTGATCTTTCGCCCTGGATTACTAATAGCACATTCATGCTTTTTAAATCACCTCATCCATAGTCTTTGGGTTCAAAGATTCAATCCTCTCCTTCATGTGAGCATGCAGGTTACTCAAGAAACGATGTACCTTTGCTCTTTTATGTCTCAAATATGGTACATACCTTAACAAAGAGTTAATTTAGTGATGAACTCATCCATAGATAGTCGACCGAACCATAAGTCATGAAACTCTTGAGATTTTTAATCATAAAATTTCTCTATTAGGTACTTATCCTTAAAATACTAGTGGAACTCATCCCAAGTCACATTCTGGTCTTCAATTCCCTGCACATTTTTCACCTCCTCCAACCATAATCTGGTTTTTTCCCGCAATTGATAGATAGCCAAGAGAGCTTTGAGCTTTCTTTTAAATTCATAGACCTGAAAATATTTGTTCATATTAATTATCCATGCTTCCTCTACTTCCTCAACCTCTCCATCGAAAGTAGGAGGTTTAATTTTCTGAAATTCACCTTGTAACTCCAATTTCTTTTTCTTCATCTCGTGTTGTTCAGAAGGATTTCTAGACTTTGATTCATTGTTAGTTCTACTTTTTTTACTTCGTTGAGTTTGGCTCCCTTCCAGATTTTCATGAACTTACTGCTTGTGCTCTCCTTCTTCATGGGTGTCTCTTTCTATACTGGGCTATGCTGTAGGATTATTTTTCTTATCCAAGAGAATCTCGAGTATCATTTCTTGTTCCCTTATCAACCTTTAATTTTTGCTTCATACTCTAATAATTTATGTCTGGAAATTTTGCACTGTATCTAACAATTGCTTCGTCTAACATTGTTGCTCCTCCTGTAACCCACTAGTTTGCTGGTGTTGATACACACTCAATTGTACACACATCTCTGGGATAATTTTTCGGCTAGGCTGGGAATGGTTTTCCCCTGTATTTCTCGATCTCTGAAGACTAAATCCTATCCTTATTGGAACTTAGTGATACTTCCTATCACTTTGCACATAATTAACAAAAATGAAAAAACCCAAGGTTATTCAGTTGACCCAATCAGGCCCAAGGTGTAAGCCTGTATCTGATACCACTTATCACCTTTATCAAAACTTACCATATCACTATTACCATACACAAAAAATATATATATTTACTGCACTTAATGATCTTAGCACATTTAAATTTTATAAATGGCATTCTTAGCGTTACACATTAGTACAATAAAAATTAAATCTTATTTCTATTTAATGCATGCTACCATGGTATTCATTTGATGATCATTCTTACCTTTATACTAACTTAGTTGTACATAGATATTGTCATTGTGATCACTCTACCTTTATATTAATTCACTTGTACTTAGATATGATATTATCATCATGATCATTCTACCTCTATACTCCAACAATTGCACTTATATAATATCATTGATAAAATATGATTATAACATTATAGTCATGTTGGATTAAATCCACGAGTACATTTAACTTAAAATTATTGACACTATGATAAATGAATTATTTATGAGGTCTATTTATTTTAATGGTCTGACCATCCAACTGCTTAGCAGCTATCATCCATTGCAATTTATTGGAATGGATGATGATCGTTGATTTGGGAAACGTAGATATGGAAATCTTAGTTTATTTGGACGAGATTAGGGTAACTAACTAGTCCAAGTCTTGCGCCCTGAGGTCATTCATGTGTAGCACCGTGTCATCTCTTCTTTGCTAGTTTTTCGTTCTCATAGCCGTTCCTCCGGTAGCCAGGGGTTCGATTTTCATTTTTGGATGCAGAAAATCACATGTATCTTGCTCAGTCTGGGTAAGAGCTTTCGCTCTGGTGTTCTGGTATATTTTTCAGCTTTGTAACATTAAATTTCATAGTAATGTATGATGTCTTTCACTCTTCTTGAACAAGGAGTAACTCATCTATGTTCTTTACTTACGTATTCTCGTTGCACAGGTCATATATATTTTTTCTCATACATATGCTTCTACGAGGTCTTTTAATCCTATATGATCTTGGCTATGTTTTGTTTCAGGATGTTATCCCTATTGTGGATGAGGGTTTATGGCTTTGCCTGCATTTCACTTTCCCTCTCTTTGACCAATTTCATAGCATAACCCTACCAGTATACCAAGAGAAATGGCTTCAGCCTTCAGGTAATGGATTGTCTTCTAGTTTAAACCCTTATAAATGCAGTAAATATAATATGCATTTCCTCATTATTCTCATTTACTCACAACCTTTTCTTTTGTTAATTGGTTTCCAAGTTTCTGCTGGGTACCAGGGTCTTGGTGAATTGGGGCATCCTCCAGAGTTCTACATGGCACTTCATTAGATGTTCTCATAAGCTGACTCACATATTCAGTTGAGTTGTTAAGTTTAATGAGCTTCATTCGGGTTTTATTGAGGGTAGAATCCTCAGCATGTATAGGACCCTGACATCTAGCCTTGAATCCCCTTGTGTGCATGAGCATCCTGTGTACCTGCAAGTGTGAAGGGTTGATTTTAGAATAATCCTTCCAAATTTTAGATGCTATATCTTAGCGACTCGATACAACTGTTTAGTTCGGTTATGAAGATGACTGTATATTATTCTTTTTGTATTTGGCCCTATGTAAAGATTTTTGTAAGGATTAATTTCCCTTGTTATTATATGCGTACCCCAAATATAATTTTTTTCAGTTGTTTACATCTACCCTTGTACAAATATTGTTTATTGAAAGTTTATTTTTCCATCCCCATGCTTGGAACTACCATCTGTAGAAGAAGTTGACATTCTATTTACATTTTCTTCTTTTGGTATATTGTATAATCTCGTAATAGCTTTAGACTTTATCAATCGCCATTTAAGCTTCTGGGTTATTGTATTTTCCTGAAATCGATGTTTTTTTCCAGTGTCTTAGTTTATCCCCTTCTGCGTGTAAGATAGTTCAATAATTATTTGTGGATTCAATGGCCAGAGGAGCTTGAACCTTGCTCTATTATCATGAAGCTCGCCGTCTAAAACTTTAAGCCGTATTGATCCTCTTCACTAAATTATTAGAATACATAGTTACTTATACAAGCTACAACATGTATTGGATTATTTTATTATGTTTGGTTCTTATTACCCCTCATGTGTAATTACTGTATTCGTTTATTCAATGCATTGTTCAATAATATGTGGCAAGAAATCGACATTGTTTGAATGATTTACTTTGCTGAAGAAGCAAAGTTTATTGTTAATATTTTCCACTACACTTACCCTAAATTCTTTCTAAATTCGTAGAGTTTTAGAGTTGCACCATTTATAGTATTTAGACAACAAGAATAACTTTAATATATCTTTTGTTTTTAGCCGTGTCATAACATTTCTTTTCTACAATATTTATTTCCAGATTTACTTCAACTTTCTGAAATAAATATTTGACAATATATTTTCTATTTAACAGAATTAATTTACGATTCCAGTATACTGAATTTAAATAAATTTTATTACAATCTCCTATAGTTTTACTAGTAAACTTATATGCTTATCTTATTATTCTTGCTTAACTGATGGCTACACCCAACCATGGGAGAGGATATCGCGTCCTCTGCTTACCCCGTGCTTCACACCAGAGTCTCAGGTAGCAGTTAATTATCAGAAGTTAGGCCTCAGGACTCCTATCCAACCTACACTACTTATGGATTACATAGCTCCATCGGTTCTAAACCAGATATAGACAAATCTTCCTTTTTACAACAAATTGTTGTTAACCCTTTTCTTCTTTCATGAACATAACCCCTTCCCCTTCCGAGGATTTCCTTTTTATCCTCCCAGGGAAGGTAACTGTCAGAAAAAACTTCCTCTTCAATTTTAATCTAGAATCTTGGAATTATTTTACCAATCATTTAATCAATTACTCAATGTTATTTTTTTTTCATGAAATAAAATTCAAGTTTTATTTTACTAAATAATAACCATAATCATTAATATCTTTTCACTAACAAATTGGAATTTTTTTAAAAATTTTTTTAGACATAAAATCAAAATAATATAGGGTGTGACATAGGGCTACATCTTCATCATCACGGCCAATACATACATAGGAATACATCTTCATCATCATGTCCAATACATATCACACTGAAGGAAATTGAACCAATGACTTCACATCAATGAGTGCCTTAAGAGAGCACGATTGCATTCTATACAAACCCCATGGTCATTATTTAAATTTATTTTAATATGATATGTAAAATATAATTTTGATTTTGATTTTGATCTATTTTTAATTTCAAAAAGTTGAAAACATTAAGCTTAAGCACTAAAGTCAGATATTTTGTTTGTGGATTCACACTTTATAAACTTTGTGTGAATTTTTAAATTATTGAGTGGAAATATATCCCCACCATAATTAAATCTCCACTAATAATATGTTAATTATGATTTGGTACTATAAATCTCAATTTCTCAGTTGAGCTTAAGCACTAAAGGCACATATTGTGTTTGTGGATTCATAATTTACTAAAATTTGTATGGATATTGGAATTATTGAGTGGAAAGATATCCCCACCATAATTAAATCTCCACTAATAATATGTTAATTATGGTTTGGTGCTATAAATATCAATTTCTAACTCTCACCTAAACAGGATATCAGCGATCAACAATCTCACTTAGTGCCACCTTGGCAAAGGGACAAAGATGAAGTCCCAGTTTATACTTTGAAAAGAACAAAACCAAATGTATTACACTTCCCTTAGACTTTAGAATATGGTGAATTAGAAAAATATGATATTTTAATTAGTTGCAAGGATGAGAGATTTATGGCATCTAGCATAAAGTATAATTCGTATTTAACTTTGCTTGGATTTAACTTCCCTTGGACTTTATGATATGGTGAATTAGAGACTTATGATGTTTTAATTAGTTATAAGGATTGGAGGTTTATGTGCATCCGGCATGATGGGAAAAATATCAGCATGTCTAACATTATTTGAAAAATTTCAGTTGTGCAGTTGGGGGATGCCTCATAAAGGGATGTTAGAGTTGGGTTTAGTTTCTAAGATTGCACTATAATGATTTGTTTCTTTGTTGCGTTTGGATTCTCAAAGATTGCTTGTCTTAAAATCCAGATAAAGATAATTGAAAGAAATGGAATCTCAGATTAAAATTAGTATATACTCAACAAAATTACATAAAATAATGCATAAATTATGGAGGATGATAAATAGATTATGCTTCTAGAGCAAGCACTTTGCAATGATGATATCATCCTGATGTTTATGGAGCAAGAAATTTGCAATTATGAAATCATCTTGTATCATTTTCCAGGGTGATATGTCACAGGCCATCTCGAGATGACATAAATACTAATAATTATTTTTCCTATTTAAACTAGTATTCTTCGAATTTAGTTTGCAATTTTTATGATTTTTTTTTTTTTTTGGGCAAAAATATATAAAAAAATATTTAAAATTTGAAAGAAAAAATACAAAACATTAAGCCTATCAATTGAAAATTATATAGATAAAAAATATTTCTCTACTTCTAATAATCTTGTTTAAGATGAAGGACTTTGATAATATGAAATATCAAACAATAAAATTTTGTGTTCCAGCAAAGTCAATATCAATATTTCAAAATGGAACAACCATCTAAGGGTATCTTTGCTAAAATCAAATCTTACATTCAGAGAATACAATAGCAATCTGGTAGTGAAAAAGGAAGCAATGAAAAGTTAATAGGAGATAGTAAGATAAATATTATGAATATTTTGGTTATCTATACATATTTTTAATAATTTGAAAAATTGGTAATTACATTATTATATATTCTAACCCTTCAATATATTCAATTAAAATTTATTACAATGGTTTTATATCTATATTGACCGATTACATTATTCAATATTACAAGCATTCACTATATTGAATTAAATTTTATTTAATAATTTTATATCTATATCCTTTACATTATTCAATATTACAAGCATTCAATATATTGAATTAAAATTTATTCAATGATTTTATATCTATATTCTTAAAAGCTAGTTATCCCATATAATTCACCCACTTACTTTTTATAAACCTAATCCATTTTTTGAAACATTTTTCATATAGAATTCAACATAAGTATACAATAAGATTGTTTTTAGAATGGAATCCTACAATTAAATCATCATGTCACCATTCAAATTAAGGATTTTTATATGTTTAACTACATGTTAAAACATAAATGTTTGTTGGCTATAATTATAACCAAATTTATATAGGTATCAGTGATATTTAAAACCAAAATATAATGTAAACATCTCACAGTATTCAACCCATAAACAATGATATTATTACAAAGAAATTGGTGTTGTATCCCAAACAATTTAAACTAACAAATAATAAATTGATATATTTACTCACAAAAAAAAAGTATAAAATATAATTATGCAACAATCAAAATTGATAAATGAGACATTATTCAATTGTATACTGTATATGGTCTTTAAAACAATGAATTGTGCAGTAAAAAGTAATAATGCAAGAGAAATAATGAAATAAACATAATTGTTAAACTATATGTTTGTGCATTTATTCCAATAAAACTAAAAAATGAATTCAATGTTCAAGGAAATTAAGAGTACATAATGAACAAAGTAAAAAATAATATTAATGAAACAATATAATTGATAAAGTGTACATGTATTATATTTGGCTTATAAATCTTTAAAAAAATGAAAAAAAAATGATAAGGTGCACTTTATATTTGTTTTATAAATATTTAAAAAATTAAATTAGTAGAAAATTAAAGTAACAAATAAAGTAGTTTCAAAAAATAATATAGTATTCAATAAAAGTAAATTAATATAGATTTATTTATTTATTTATTTATTTTTCAGTTTTTCTTCATTTTCTTTTTTCTTCTTTTCTCATTTTTCTTTTTCTTCTTTTTCTCTTTTTCTTTTTTCTTTTTTTGTTTTTAATCTTTTTTAATCTTTTGTTCTTCTTTTTCTTCTTTTCTTCTTTTTATTTTTTTCCCTAAGTTGGACTAAATTCTATTAATATAACATAATATACAAGGTGAAACTGGCCTCTGGAATCGTTGTACTAGTCAATTTCGGAGCCATTATGAGTCAAAAAAGAAAAATATTGATTGCCCCAGATGGGGAAACTAGTCATAATACACCTTCCCTCAGAGGGGAAACCGGCTTCAGACGGAAAATAGTTAAATGTTGTGAGAATATTTAGGAAATACAATCTAACATATAAAATAAACATAGATGTAAAAAAAGATCTCTCCATGCTATGTATCATCTCCATGCTAGGTGTCATTTTTTTGAGGCGATTGTTCCTGCACAATGAGGCACCTGTAGTCTTTGAAGGATTCATCTGCATGCATCATTTGGTGAGTTCCTAGTTTGGGTGTTGTCGTTGTGCGAACAACGCTGGCTTTGACCTTCAAACCTTCTTTGCCCCACCATTATGAACTACCACTTCCACTGCTTCCATTTCCCTGATTGAAAAAACACCCCCCAAAAAAAAGTGTGTCTTCCAGAACGCACTTCGTTTTTTTTTAAGGTCAAATTTCAACATTTTATAAAATTATGGTAAAAACAAAATTGTTTCTTGAAAAAGGATTGAAAAAACACCCTCAAAACAAAACCAGTTGATGCTGTAATAACAAAAAAAAAAATTGTGTCATACTTTTGGCATTTTTAAAAATAGAAGTAACATTTTTTAATTTTTAAAATTCAAACATTAAAAAAAAACCTAAAATTTAAGAAAAAAAATAAATTAAAAAAATAAAAACATTTAAAAGCTTAAAATTTAAAAATATATGAAGATAAAAAAAATAAAAATAAAAGCAAAGTAAAAATTTTAATTCAATCATTAAAAAAACCTAAAATTTAAGGGAAAAAAAAATAAAAAATAAACCAAAAAAAAATTATAATTAAAATTTAAAAAAATATAGAAATTAAAAAATAAAAATAAAAACAAAATAAAAATATTAAATTTAAAAAAAAAAAAAACAAGTAAAAAAAGGAAGGAAATTAAAAAAATAAAATATAGAAATTAAATTTAAAAAAGAAAAAGAAAATGCTTATTAAATTTAAAAAAAGAAAAAAAAAATTTAAAACAAATAATTAAATTTAAGGAAATATATTAAATTTTAATAAATTTAAAAATTCAAAATTAAAAAAGAAACACTATTCAAATTAAAAGGAAAAAAATAAAAATTAATTAAAAATAAAAAATTAAAATAAAATACAATAAAAATATCAAATTTAAAACAATATATATTAAAAAAACAAATAAACTATAAAAAATAAATTAAATTTAAATTATAAAGAATAAAATATATATATGAACTTAAATTAAAATAGGTATATACATCAAATTTTATTAAATTAAAAAAAAGAGAGGTTAATATTAAAATAACAAATTAAATTTAAAAACAAAAATATTAAATTTTAATAAATAAATGAATAAACAATAAATTTTGAAAGAAAAAATAAATTTTAAATATAAAAGAAAAAAATATATATATTGTTAAACGAAAACTTTAAAAACTTTAAAAATCAATTAAAAGTGGAAAATTGAAAAAAAAAAAAGAAAAAAAATTAAATAAAAAAAATTAAAAAAAAAATAATTTAAAAAAATTAAGTTTCATTTTTAAAAAAATCTAATTTTAAATACACAATTTTAATTGAAATAAAAAATATAAAAAATTTACATAATTAACAAAAAAAAAAAAAAGAGTAAAACATTTAAAAAACATATTAAATCGAAATAAATTAAAAAAAAATATAAAAAATTTATTGAATTTTATAAAATTATATTAAAAAACTAAAAGTAAAAGTTAATAACAATGAAAAATTATGAAATTAAAAAAAAAAAAAAAATCAATTAAATAAAAAAAAATGGGCGAAATTTAATAAAAATTATTAAAAATAATAATAATAATAATAAATTTAAAACAAAAAATAAAAAAATTTAAAAAAAAAAACAATTAAAAAAAAAATTTTAAAAAAAAAACAATTTTAAAAAAAAATCAATTAAAAAAAAAATTTAAAAAAAAAAACAATTAAAATTTTTTTTTTTTAAAAAAATCAATTAAAAAAAAAAAATTTAAAAAAAAACATTTAAAAAAAAAATTTTAAAAAAAAATCAATAAAAAAAAGTTGTTTATGGGGGCGGCGCCGCCCAGCGGGCGGGCCGCCCCAATAAAAAACTTTTTTTTATTGATTTTTTTTTTAAATTTTTTTTTTTAAATGTTTTTTTTTTTAATTTTTTTTTTTAATTGATTTTTTTTTTAAATTTTTTTTTTAATTGTTTTTTTTTTTTAATTTTTTTTTAATTGATTTTTTTTTAAATTTTTTTTTAATTGTTTTTTTTTTAATTTTTTTTTTAATTGTTTCTTTTTAAATTTTTTTTTTTTTTTTAATTTGAAAAAATAAATTTTTTTTTTTCAAAAAATAATTTTTTTTTTTAATTTAATATTTTTATTTGAAGTAATTTTTTTTTATTTTTTTTTATTTTTTTTTTTTTTATTTTTTTTAAATATATACTTACATCTATTTTTTATTTGATTTTATTTTTATTATTATTATTTTTTTTAATTTTTAATATTTTTATTTTAATTTGATTTAAAAAAAAAAAAATTTGAATTTCAAAAAATTTAAAATTATTTTTTTAATTCAATTTTTTTATTTTAAATTCAATTTGTTTAATTTTTTTGATATTTAATATTATAGAATAATTTTTTTTTTTAAATTTAAAATTTAAAATTTATTTATTAAAATTTTTAAATTTTAATTTAATTTAATTGTTTTTCTTATTTTTTTCGTTTATTTAGTTTTTCATTTTTAAAATCTATAAATGGTTTCACTGAAAAAAAAAAAAAAACACTAAATTTATGTATATTTGTTTTTTAATTATTTGCACGTGGTTTTTTTCATTTTTTTTGTTTTTTAATGATAGGTTTTTTTCATTTTTTTTTTTTAAATTTTTATTTTTATTTTCTTTTTCAATTTTAATTGTTTTTTTTTTAATTTGTTTTTTTTGTAAATTTTAAAAGTTGTATTTTTTTCCTTATTATTATTATTATTTTTTAATTTATATTTTTAAATTTAAATTTTTTATTTTTTTATTTTTTTTTCCTAAATTTTAATTTTGTAATTTTAATTATTTTAAATTTTTTTTAAATATATATATATATTTAAATATATTGTTTTTTTTAATAAGTTCGAAAAAAAATGTTTTTGATTTTTTTTTTTTTTTTAATTTTTTGGTGAATTTTTGTTTTTCTTTCTTTAAATTATGTGTTTTTTTTCTTCAAATTTTGTCATTTCCTTTGATATAATTTTCAAATATTTTTGTTTTTTTTATTTATTTTTGTTTAAATTTTTTCTTTTTATGAGCTATTTTTGTTTTTTTTACATTTTTATTGGTTTTTTTTACTGTTTTTATATTTTTTTTTTAATCTAAGTTTGTGTTTTATTACATACATGAAAATCACCACTCTAAAAAAAAAAGGTTGATGCAGCATCAATACGTTTCAAAATTAGCATGAAAATCACGGCTCTAGAAAAAAAAGGTTGATGCAGCATCAATACGTTTCAAAATTAGCATGAAAATCACTGCTCTAAAAAAAAAAGGTTGATGCAGCATCAATACGTTTCAAAATTAGCATGAAAATCACCACTCTAAAAAAAAAAATAAAAAAAAATTGATGCTGCATCAATACATTTCAAAATTAGCATGAAAATCACTAACATTTTAAAACAAATATTCAGACTTCATAAATAAAAATTTTAGAGTGTCAAAAATGTGCACCAAAAAAAAATGGTGATTCTGCATCACCACTTTTCAAAATCGGGTGCTTTTTATGCTACCAAAAAAAAGTAGGTAACATTGCGGTTACCTATTTCATCGGTAACATTGTTC
>JAXQQM020080418.1:0-16583 GCA_034641835.2 Pinus albicaulis
TGATCTTTCATTGTCTTTATATCATTATGTGCACTTCATAAAGCTCTTTTATATTATAGTATTTAAAAGATATCAAAATTTATTTAATTTTTATTAATTATAAAAACAATTATTATATTTTATCTAACAATTATTATATTAATTATTTTATGAATATTTTACTTTACTTTTTTTAATAAAAAAATTCGAATAATACTTTTTCAAACAATATATTCTTAGTATCTTGCTAGTATAAACTTATTCTTAATTCTTTTTTCTAAAAAAAATCCAAAATCCTTAATTAAAAAAAAAAAAAAAAATCCAAATATCTCTATCTAGATATTCACTACACCATAAGCTGACTTTTAGACTTGAGTAATAATTATCATTAAAAAAAATCATTTTATATAAATCATTTGAGGTATAGCTAACCTCGCAAACCCTGCTGCTAACCGAGCCCCAGTGAGTTTTGTTCAGTGACCAGGGGTTGGTAAATAACTGATTAGGTGCTTTGGATTTCCCAACTTTGACTGGGAAATAGATAGCATTACAGTCCCATGACACCAAACCCCATTGTAAGTCCAACCAGCAAATGGTCAAAATTTTCATTCTAGGGCGTCAATTCCCCATTATGACCTCACCCTGTAGTATCCGCCATTATAAAATGTCCCAAATTAAAAAATTATGTATTTGGTAGGAACAAACACTTGGGAGTTTGTTTGAGTGTCTTGAAATCCAGTGCTTAATGAAGGCTCCTATTTTGAACATATACAACAGTGTTGGCAACTTCTCCCTATAAGAACTTCGGTAGACCTACATCATGGAGCATGACACGGGTGGTTTCCATGATTGTTCGATTCTTTCTTTCAGCAACTCCATTTTGCTCAGGAGTGTATGGAATGGTTGTCTCCCTTTTAATGCCAGCGTCTCTGCAAAGGTCATTTAATTCATTTGATTCATATTTGGTTCCATGGTCGGTCCTCAATATTTTGATTTTCTTCCCTATTTGATTTTCCACCAAGGCTTTGAAAGAACAAAACCATTTGAACACTTGATCCTTCTTCTTCAAGAAATATATCCATGTTTTGCGAGAGAAGTCATCCACAAAGATTGCATAATATGAGTATCCTCCTAACGATGTTACGACAACATACCAGATAGGTCAGAATGGACCAATTGAAGAATATCAGTAGTTTGGCTTTGACTAGAAGGGAATGGTACCCTGACAGACTCCTTTGAGAGTTTGAGAAGATGTGTGGGAACTCTGCGAACATTTTCATCATCATCAGCCGAAGAGAATGATGTTGTGGTGGTCGGAGGAGGCCGGGGAGGGTACATTGCCACCATTAAAGTAGCTCAGGTTGGTCTCAAGACGACCTGCATAGAGAAATGCGACATTCTGGGAGGTACCTGTCACAACGTGGGATGTATCCCCTCTAAGGTACTGCTGCTTTTTTACCATTTTGTAATCCATTACATTATGTTTTTCATAGAAGCCCTAATTAAATTTAGCCAAGGTGAAACTCGAAATTAAAACCTCCTAATTAAACGTTAAACATACATAGATCCGTTGATCTATACCCCTTGAAATACTCTTATGGCGGTGGATCTGATCGAATAAAAAATGCATATAATGGTTTTTTCCTTCAATGGAAGTTATGGCTTTATCATTCTTTGCATTATCACATTACTGATGGGGCTCAGTGATAGATTATATTTATGTCTCGCTTAAAATCTATGTCCAATGGGGTTACCATAAGATGAGGGGATGTGTTTCAGGGACAACTAGAAGGTACTTCCAAATTTCTGGAGAAAGGGCGGGAGGGGATGGCCCAAAAAATATTCAATAACTTGAAAACTCCCAATTGAAATTTAAAAAAGAAGATAAAATGCCCGATTTTTTTTGGGTTTAAACTTAAATAAATTCTTCCAGCAGAGCAAACTCACAACACATGCACCTTATTGATTCACTATTTGGGGTAAAGTTATATTTCCAACGCAACATATACATGAATTTTTCTTTTGGTTATATCTTCTTCTTTTCTGTATTTTAGTACATATCTTTCCAAACATTCTTTTTACTTGTTGCTAGCATGTTGTTGCCTTTCTTCATTAAAATGCCTTTGTCCCCTAAGTCACCAAATTTGGCAGATTTTAAGCATTAAATTCAAATTTCGTTGAATATCAAACTGAAGTCAGGTTTAGGCAGGTTCATGAATATGGAAGGGAAACAATTCTATTACTTTTGCTTCGCATGTGAGAAAATCGAGTGCCATTTTCATTGGAACACTGTCAACTTTAGGAGCCCTAAACAGATAACTGAATGTGTGTATGCTTTTGCTGGAGAAAGAGATAAATTAGATAAGAAATATCTGCATATGTGGAAATAGATTCCATATTGTTTGCGGAAATCCCTGTGGCCTTGCTTAACACTGTGACAGTCATTCTATGTCTTTGCGGTGCTCCAACTGTTTGATGGCTCCATGAAACAAATGTCATATAGCTTGCATTTCTATATTAAACATGAAGTAATGTTTATTCAACAACTTCATGAAACAAATGTCACATGGCTTTCATTTCTATATTAACATAAAGTTATGCATCCATTAATCTACATTATAATCGAATTATATAAAATTATAAATCTTATTTTGTATCATATATGGTAACTTTATTATATTGGATATATTAATATTAAATGCTATAAAATTATATCTAATTTGAGTTTACATATTTATAACAGTATATACAAAATTCAAATTCAATGGTGAATTTTATTATATGTTGTCACGCAAACTATTTTTTGTCAAAACTTTTGTTGAGTTCAAAGCAAACATGAACCAGGAGACTTAAGATGTTCTTTTGATTTGATCCTTTATTTACTTGTCATAGGAAATGGATCCATATTGTATAGTTAAGAATATTACCCAAACAATTTCATCAGTTACAGACATCAATTAAAGGATTTAAATGTATTTTATCCAAAGACACTAACTTTTAAATCAACAAAAAAACAACGAGGCAAAAGAGTGAAGCGTTTGAATCAAATTGGAAAAAAATCAGCAAATACAAAAAAGTAAAAATATAGACATTTTGAATTTAAAAGAAATCTCATTGATATTCAATAAATCCATGTCCATAGAATGCAAATATCAATAGATATAAAAATTTCACTGATGAATAGGTATCTCATCCATAATATGAGTCTAAACTCCAAACTAAGTGCTGGAAATGTCTGCTTATAAAAGTTAACTAGATATGAAACACTGAAGCTTGATACTAAATGGTAAAAAAAATGAATGCTTGATCATTAAGATTCTTCAAGTCCTGAAGGCTAAAAAGAAGAGCTTCTACCAATTGAAGCCAAGTAGATGAAGTATCCTCATCTACTTTTAGTTGTGCCATCATCATAGATGTTTAGGGCAATAGTTGAATGATAACAAATGTCATCATGGTGATGCATTGAAATGTGAATTTAGACTTTAAATCGATCTTTCAAATTCAAATAGTTAAACCTTAGTTAAACTGAGCTAAATCTTGTACTTCTTAGTGTGTCACCAAGTAATTGCATGTTGCGAAGCCAAAGATTGTAATGCACCAAAACACAAGGTCATTTAAGCACTTTTGTGTTAATTGGTTATTCCTTTTGGAATGCATATTTTCAAAGATGCTTGAGTTTCATTCACTATTAGAATTTTGGGTAACTTGGAAGGTATTTCTGAGAGAAGTTCACTATTAGAATTTTGGGTAGTTTGGAAGTTATTTTTTGAGAGAAGGAAATCCACCAAAAGAAGTTGGTTGTGCAATTTACTCAAAGTTAGGGTTTTGGAACCAAAGGAATGGGCTTGGGTTCTAAGGAAATGAATTGCTTATTCTAATAGGTTGCGAGGCTAAAAACCTAAAGATCTAGAGGTTTCCTAAATGACCGAAGAGAAAAATATAAAAGGAGCTAAAGGAGAGGCTCATTGTACACAAGAGAGATGTGACTTCTCTTGTGCAAGGAGTGCCCTAGTGGAGGGACGAGTTCTGCTCATGGAGGTTGATATATTCTCTTGGAAGAAGACCACAATAAGGCTATCATCTGTTCTATGAGGCGCATCAAAGATCAGTTGAGGATCAAGAGATTTGAGGTTTTGGAGGGTTGGATATCAGACTGAGCTTGTTTTAGGGCTTGATCAAGGCCAATGAAGAAGATCTGTCCATCCTGCTGAAGCCCTTTAAAGGAGGCCGAGTGCCTCAACCAATGTGAAAAAAAGTTCTGAAGGAGGGCTAAGGGCAAGATAGAAGGGTTTCCATAATTGAGAATAAAGCCTAATTGCGCCAAGAGGCACTCTACAACCCAATCTAGGGTACATGTGTAGATGTAATGTAAACATTTGACGTGTCAGAGTATAAGGCACATGTGTAGATGTAATGTGAGAAATGTAAGGTAAGAAATGTAATGTAAGTAAACATTTGAAATACCCGAGTATATTTATGGCCACTCAAAAAAGATGTATGGTAAATAAATAAAAATATAAATAAACTGGAGGTATGGTAAATAAATAAAAAAATAAATAAACTGGAGGTATGGTAAATAAAAAATAAAACCTATTTTTATACTTACTCCATAGGTATGGTAAATTAATAAAAATATAATTAAATTGGAGGTATGGTAAATAAATAAAGCCTCTTTTTATACTTACTTTGGAGGTATGGTAAATAAATATAAATATAAATAGACTAGATGTATGGTAAATAAATAGAGCCTCTTTTTATACTTATATTTACTCCATAAACCTTTTTATATTTATGAAAACTAATAAATGAGGTTTTATTTAGGTGAAGCCTATGGGCCAAATACCATGGAACAAATTATTATTAATACCATGGCCTAAATACTATGGGCCAAATACCGTATTTATGAAAGAGGTATACAGAGGTATGGTAAATACGTAAAAATATATAGCTTGAGTGGGCCAAATGGTTAAGAGCATGTGTTCCCTCATAAGAGGTCATAGGTTCAAAACCAGAGGGGGGTAGAGTATGTATGCCTCCCTAGACTTAGCAAGGGGGGTAGAGTATGTACTCCTCTTTACTTAGCAGTCAAAAATATTTTTATATTTACTCCACACTCCTCTTTACTTAGCAGTCAACAATATTTTTATATTTACTCCATACTCCTCTTTACTTAGCAGTCAACACTCAAATAGATGGGTGGAGGTGGTTGTGACCTCTTTATATTATATTTACTCCATACTCCTCTTTACTTAGCAGTCAACACTCAAATAGCTGGGCGGAGGTGGTTGTGACCTCTTTATATTTACGAACACTTAGAAAATATGTTTTATTTAGGTGAAGCCTAAGGGCCAAATATCCTAATATTAATATTAAAATATTAAATATTATTATTAATTATAATATTAATAATATTATTAGTAATGTTTAACATTTAATATTTAAAAGTTAATCTAATTAATCTAATGTTAGCCCTAATGAAAAATCACTTCTCTCCCTAAATATATAAATTTAACACAAATAAAGTGTAGAATTGTATTTGTGAGGAAGCATTTATGTGACAATGAGAAGAGTGAAATAATATTTATGAGAAAGGATTTCGGGAGCTGTGCGGAGTGGAAAATAATATTTTGTGGGAAAGGATTTCACAATACATTTTATTTTTTTCCTACCTTTTTGTTTTTACCTTTTCATCTACTTCGACTCCATGGATGCGATCATGTGTAATGAATCACTCTTACCACCATATTAGAATGATTTAATTTATGCATTGTGTGAAACCTTGCCCGACTCTGAAACAAAGTGATTTCAAGAATCTATTTCTAAATGTGTAAAAAACCAGCCTCAATTCATCTTAACTCAGGATCTATCAAGCCCCAAGAGGGATCAATTCTTCCTCAAGTTTTGCACTAAAAAAAGAGGTTCTCACCAAGATTTCATCCCTCTTGGCACTTGATAGATCCGGAGTTAAGATGGATCTAGTCTGGGCATAGCAACCATCCTTAGAAGAACATCAAGCCAAGAAAGGAGAGTCATATACCTTCAAAGTGGGACGAGTTCAATTTGGTATAAGATTTATGAGTTAAGAAAACAAACTGAGGTACTTGTCTACGTGTTGGAGGATAGAAAGAAGGCTACCAAGTTAGTATTTATCTACTGGCTAATCAAAAGGAGGGTTTTCGAGTTAGTATTTGTCTGCTGGCTGATCAAAGGGAGGGCTGACTTGCCCTTGTAAAAGTGCATAAGCATATGATTGACTGTTAGTAACTTGTCGAAGACCCCATGCATAGGTTATTAATGTTCTTACTTCAGGATCATAGAGAATCCCTCCACATATACCACCACTAGAATCACTCTATAAACACCATAAAAAAATAAGAACGTATGTTCTTTGTTTTATCCTCCAAACTTGAAATTTCTAAGCAGCAAACTAGATTTCCCATTGAATATGAATATGCTATTTCCATTGAAGGGAAGAATAAGTCAATAATTATTTGAACAATTCCACCACTTCCTTTTCTAAGGGTTGTGAATAAATTGGTTCTTTAATCGTAACATTAATGTTTCAATTGAATCCCTTTAGCTTTGGCTACTACTTCATTTGGTTTTTCAATTTACTAATTGGACATTGCTTTATTATAGGCTAACCAAGTGTTCCACAAAGATATTTTGGCAATGAATTCCACAAAATTTTTAGTATATCTTTATTCTTAAATAATACCATGTATTATTTTCTCAACAATGTAAACATATCTCTTCAATATGATGGCCATGTCACACAGTGGCTAAGGCCAACAAAAGCAATGGACCAAACATTTCTATTACACTCAAGAAATAGTTGACCGAATATATTCCTTTATCGATACATATATAATCCACACATTGAAAGGCCCTATATTCCTTTTTATTTAATACTATATTTTATCAAAAACTTGCAATGCACCATTATCTAACAAAAAATATTTATCTTTGGAATCCCATTAGTATGCGAGATATAAATCTAGATTCATGATCACTATAGAAGAGGAAGAGGTAGAATATGGTATGAGTAGCCATATTTAACTCTATATTCTGACTTGGCTAGAATCTACATTTCTTGACACTAAGGTCCCACAATGAATATCCTTTTAAAGTAGAAAAAAAATAGATGTTAATGAAAAGAGAGGCATAGGATGTTGTTTAGTCAATTTAATGTCTTAAATTGCTTGCATTAATTATCAACTAAGGTTTGTAAACTGATGAAGTGTGGTGCACTATATGTGCTTAGTTAACCTATTTCTTACTTCGTTTTTTTGTATTTTATATTGTTTTGGGGGATTTTTGTTCTTTGATGTCTAAGAATGTTTAATTTAAAACTATGAAAAGATTTAAATGAATCTAATGAATTTTAAGAAGGAAGAAATGGAAGTGTTCCTAGGTTAATCTAATTTTCATCAAAAAAACAAAAAAAAATTTGTTGGCTAGTTAGGACCTAATTTGGAAAACAAAGCATCTATCTTATTTTATCATTAGTCCTATTCCACGAATCTAATTCTAAAACTAAGATTGAAATTGCAGTGCTTCTCTCAAGTAAAAGAAGAAAATGAAAACAAATAATGTACTTCTGGTTACTTCAACATTCAATTATGAGGTATGGCCTTCTTGAGATGATGTTATGTAACTATCTGTACCTTAACTTCTAATGTCCTAATAACAGTAAGAAAATGATGCAAAGAAAACATCTAATGTATATTTAGTTACTTCCAACATTCAATTATGAAGTGTGATCTTCTTGAAATAGTGTTGAGTAACCAATTATATCTAATGATCTAGAAAACCAAAATAAAGTATGCAAAAGGTAACTTAGCGATTGCACTCATTAAACATTTAACCATTCAGTCCTGAAACATGATTAAATAAATTTATTTGGAATGAATTTTAGGAATATCAGTGATGCAATTAAGTGAGGATCTGAAAACAAAATGTGAAAGCATGTAAAACTCACTATAAACAACTAATCTATATTTGACTTTCTGCAACATTCAATGTGAAGTATTACCCTCTTGAGATGCTATGTGAGAAGTCAATTATGCCTTAGTCTCTAAGTTCCTAGAAATCAAATAACAATGTGCAGATTAAATTCAATCACTGTGTGAATTAGACATTTAACCATTTAGTTTAGGATCATCATCTTGAAATGGATTTTGAAAACATCCATTGACACAGTTAATTGAAAATTCTGTTATAAGAAAATGAATGACAAAACAAAAAGGAAACTAGGCAACTGTGTATTCTTATTACTTCAATCTCTAATTTGATTTGAAAAAAGAGTTATCTATCTTCACGAAATATCTTAGAAGAACAAGGTTGCACAATTGTGATTTAATGTCATGCTATTGGTAAAAAACTGAAATGAAACATTAACCTAATTAGAAAACAGAATTGCTAAAAATAGAGAAATGGAAATTGAACTAAAAACAACAAATGAAAAACCTCCTCTAGTGTAGGGGCCCTCTGCAACTGATTCGGCTGAACTGCTAGCTGGTTAAGGATGCACTTAAACAATCATTGGTAGCACAAGCTTTGTATTATGATAAAATGAAGTCTGAATACAGAGTATTAGCAAAAAGATTAAACTTAACACTTAATTTCTGAACTGTCTCCTCAGTCTTTTACAACTGATATTTAAAGGAAAATAACATAACTGTTTGTGAGATAAATTTGCTACAGGTGGCTAATTCAAATTAGACTTGCAATAGGACTATTAGGCTCCTGATTTTCTATGATAGAGCAATCAAGAGTCCTGTTGCTTTTGGATAATGTACTTTGACCACACCTTTGACCATGATCTTAGGCCTGCTTTTCTATCGATATGGACCGAGTGAATACGATAGAATCCATGTGGAGATGATTCTAGAAATTCCCATGTGGCCCAATTCTTCATTTGACACCTGGAACCTGCTAGACCATGAGAGTAGCTACGGAATCCACAGTTAGCTGCAGAATAGGTTGCGTTTGTAGCTAAATTGCAAAATCTATCAAAATAGAAAGAACATGAAAATATAATATGGCAATCATTTTAATGCATCCTTAAGACAAAACCTAGCATTTATCATTGATTTGGGTCTATGATCTTATGAGAAAGTGAGGGAAAGAGGTGAGAAAAACTGTCAAAGAGAAGGTAATTCTGAGGTTCAACATACCCCCACTGCAAAATCATTGCATGTCCTCATGCAACTTGCCAAAAATGTGAGTTCTTATTCCCTATTGCATTTACTCAGACACTTCTACTAACACATCCAATTTCCTTCTTTTGTTCTTCTTTGAAGTGACTGTCATCCTGAGCATTCTCATAAAGAGATTGTACTTGAGGTTAATGATTGCTCTGTGTAGTAACTTATTCTTTCTTTTCAATTTCTTGTTTTTCTTATACCACAGTCCTAGATGCAAAATGGTATTGTCATGAATTACCTTGTCCAAATTTCTTTGATGTTCCAAGGTCTCATTCTCCTGTTTGATATGTCTGTTCAATATCTCTAGGTCATAAATATCTTGTTTAAGAGCATCAACTAGAGGTTCTTGTGGATTGAAAGAAGGTTCTAGGTTCATTGATGCATTTTTCTTCTCCAGTGATTCTACATAATCATATATTTGTTGTTGAACTGGATCTATGCCTGGAGATCTTATGTTGGAGCTACCTTCAAAATGATGAATATGAGAGTTTTGAGGATTGTGTGCAGGAGAAATTTTAACAGGAGATGGTATTGGGGTTTCCTCATCTAAATTTATAAGCTTTTTCCCTTTTGATAATGTTTTCTTCAGAGAACCTCGGAGTCTAGAGCTCCTTCTTGGTTGTGGAGGACTTACATTCTCCTCTTTTTGTAACCTTAATCCTCTTTCTTATTTTACCCCTTGTCTTGATTTGTTTTCTGATTTCTGTCAGTTCTTTAGAGATTAGATTTTCATCATTCTTGTGTAATGAAGATTCGTGTCTTTTTTCAACATTTATATCAGTCTTCTTTCTTCCGCTTCTTCTGACATTATCTTCTTTAGGTGAATCTGGTGCTTCTTGAAATGGTTTCTAATAAGGAAATCCTCCCAGTTATCTCCTATGCCTTTTTAAATTAAACTCAATCAGTATCTTTACCAACCCATGATGATGCATGGTGGTATCTATGAACTGTATTCTATTTTGTACATTTAAGACCATCCTTTTTAAACTATTTAGCAGAAATAAAGAAAGATTGATTTCACCATTTTCTAGGAAATTCATCAGTAAATGGATATGGTAGACATACATGCAGCCAAACCTTCTTTCACAAGTGATAATTTTTTGTAAAACCAAGAGCATTTTTCTCCATTTACTTTTAAGAGCTGAACTGGGGATACCTTTTCTAAAAACAGAGAAATCCATACCTGGGTTTTTGAGTATTACTTTCCATGATTCACTGTGGAACTCCTTATTTTTGAACCATCTTTCACCATGATTTGGAAGTTCTGTAGCCTCGGCCATGAATGACTCAGTCACTGCAATCTTGATATCTCCAATTTCTACTTCGGTTCCATCAAAAGACCGAGCAAAGGATTTTGTAATCTCCTTTTGAAAACCATTAAATTTCTCTATGAACCTAAGCCATCCAACTTTCTGCAACAATTATTTGATCTGTGGGTATCCGTCCATGTACTTTGCTCCCATCGGTTTTGACATGAAAATTAGCCCCATCCTTCTACTATGCATAATTCTCAACCTTCAGAATTACCCTTCTATTTTATGAAATGAATTGGTTGCGGATCTGATGAAAATTTATTGAGGGTTTGTAGGAATAAATAAATGGTATGGGTTTTGGAGAGACGTATACAAGTATGTCATGTCATAGATCATGACCGTTAGTCATCAACGAGGGAGTTAATTATGGAACGTTATGCAACACAATACGAAGGATGTGGCTGATATGTAGTATAATGGAGATTGCAATCAAATAAAATGATGAGTTGTCAACGAAACATATGAATATCCATATTATACATGCTTCATGTTTTAAACTTGCTATTAAAAATAAATTTTTGCACTTTACCTTTTATAACTTAACCTTTTCGTTTTTTTCTTTCTTCGGTGTTGATCCTTAGTTACCCTTTTAGCATGTTGGTCTTCAAAACATAATCCTTCAATTCATTGCAATCATCATGTGTCAGAATTGCTGAATAAGATGTGGCTGTAGAATCAAATTAGTTGCAGAATGGAATCAGCTGCAGAATGCGATCAACTGCAGAATACAGTCAGCTGCAGAATGTATCAGCTGTAGAATACAGTCAGCTGCAGAATGTACTCTGTAAAAAGAATGAAGTATGGCTATGGAATATGAATGTGAGATGAAATGAGTGTGAAAATGGAATGAAAGTGGAATATGATTTGTGAAATGGAATGAAAGTGGAATGAGATGGAATGAAATTGTAAAATGAAATGAATTTTCAGATTATGAACTGCAATGAATGTAGTTTTGTGTCACTACTTATTACAGGAAAGAAAATGGAAAATATAGGATGTCAGAAATATCTAATTTTCACCCTGTATTTTCTGTATAAGTATGCCAATCATTGATTAGTTTTCATACTTATCCACTTTATTTTTTATGTTTTTATTTATTTATTTATTTTTTATGTATGTGAGAAAAACAAAAGCTAAGTTAGTGAAGAAGAAGAATTCTTCTTCACTAACTTCATATCAATTTTATCTTGGAAAATATTGACAAACACTTCTTTTGAAAGTGGTTTATGATATACTTTCAACTGATGACCATTCATAAGAAGATGTACCTTTTCTTCATCTATTGTCCTTATCTTCACTGCTCCATTATCAAAGAACTTTTCAATCTCATATGGCCCAAGCTAATGAGTCTGAAACTTTCCTTGAAAATATTTGAATTTTGAATTGAACAAAAGTTCCCAATCCCCTGCTTGAAACTTCTCCTTGATATATTTATCATTCCATTTAGCCCTTTGTTGCTGGACTATACTGGTTCTTTGAACTGCATCTTGTCTAATTTCATCTAGCTCATTGAGTTAATGCTCCAGTCTATGTTTCTGTGCTTCTGATAAATCAAGTCCCAATTGGACTGCCATCTTGAAGGTTTGGATCTGAAACTCTATAGGGAATAGGACTTGTTTTCCATAAACAAGTTCATATGGAGTATGTCCCGTTGTACTTTTCCATGTAGTTTTGTAGGCCCATAAGGCTTCAGGAAGCTTTTCTGCCCAATCTCTTATGTGTATATGTACAGTCTTAGTGAGAATTCCTTCAATCACCTTATTGGTAGATTCAACTTGACCATTTTCTTGTGGATGATAAGGAGTATATTTTCTGTGCTTAATATTGTAATCTTCCACGAGCCTTTTCACCACTTTTGATGTAAAATGAGTTCCCTGATCTGTCACAATTTCTCTTGGAACACCAAAACGAGTGAAGATATACTCAAAAATAAAATTAACTACGGATCCTTCATTAGCAAAAGGTAATGCTTTAGCCTCTACCCATTTAGTGACATAATTAATGCATACCAAAATATACTTCTTTTGTTTAGATGGAGGATTAATAGGTCCAACAAAATCCAAGGCCCATTTTTCAAAAGGTTCAATGAGTACCTGAGGTTGTAATGACATTTCATTTGATGGAGCAAGTTTCCCTACCCTTTGGCAGTTGTCACACCTTTTGACATATTCTTTGGCATCTTTGAAGATGGATGGCCAATAATATCCTAAATGAAGGATTTTATAGGTTGTCCTTTTATCAGCAAAGTGTCCAACACAAGGTTCATCATGACATGCTTTAAGAATTTCAGGAATTTCATCTTCTTGAACACATCTTCTGATAATGAGATCTGAACCTGTCTTATACAATTCATTAATAATCCACCAGTATCTTGCACTTAATTGAATGATTTTTCTTTTCTCTCTAGAAAGAAAATGTGAAGGTAATTTTCCTGTAACTAAGTAATTGGCAATATTTGCAAACCAAGGAGTTTGAGTAGTTATTGCAAAACGATATTCATCAGGAAATTTATCTTCAACTGGAGTGTCATCTTTGATATTTTGGATTCTAGACAAGAAATCAGCAACTGTGTTTTGTTTTCCAGGTCGGTCTAGAATAGTAATGTTGAATTATTGCATGAGTAATAACCATCTTGTAAGTGAATGCTAAATAAAAAAATAAATGAGCGGAGCTCTGCATCAGGCCGACCTCCATGACCTAGGGTTCACTAGTTTGGCTTCGACTGCCATTGGCAGTCATTCTCCTCCAGTCAGAGCTACGGAACATGGAGATCTGGACAACAACAGGATCTCCAATGATCGACCCTAGCGGGGGGGGGGGGGGGCTGCTACCCCCCCCCAATAGTTCAATCACCAATAGGAACGACGATAGGGGCTGAACATGCCAATCAGCATAGCCCTGGACCGACTCAGGAAAATACAGGGGAGACACCCACAACACAGAAGGAAAAAAATTCGACTGTAACAGACGCGATTGTGAAATCTGCCACTTGCATCCCAAAAGAAGCCAGGAAAAGTGTGATTGAAGTCCCAGCACACCACATAAATGGAAGAATCCAATTCATGAAAGATCATGCATTAATAGGCAAATTCATGGGCTTTTGGCCCACAGAAAAGGCATTACGGGGATGGATAGCCTTGAAATGGAAACCAAAACGACACATAGATATACAACTATGCACAAAGGGCTTCTTTAACATCCTATTTACCTGCTCTGAAGATAAGGATAGAATCATGGATGGTGGGGTGTATTTATTCAACATTGCAGGCTTATACCTTCAACCTTGGATGAAACGCTTCAACCCAGACAAACAGGATCTAACCTGGGCACCAGTCTGGATCCGGCTCTATTCACTCCCGCAGGACTACTCGGATGAACTCAACTTGTGAGACATAGGCAATGCCCTAGGTGAGTTTGTCAAGATCGCAGAGAAACTAAAATCAACTGGTATGCAGCCTATGCCCTCATCTGTCTCTACATGAATCTAGCCAAACCGCTCCCAAGCGAGGTAAGTCTCTTGCATGAAGAATTTTAATGGAATCAAATTGTTGACTATGAACACATTCCCTTCAGATGTAGGAAATGTCATCAATATGGGAATCTATTCAGAGATTCCCCCATGAATAAGAAGAAAACAATGGAAAAGGGTGACAAACAGGAAGATGAGGGATTCATGAAGGTAGCGAGTAAAAAAAGACATAACAAATGAGCTACCCCGTAGCAGAACAAAAAAGCACCAACTACCAGCAATAGCTTCACAACCCTTAATCAGCCCAGCGAAAATGAAACAGCTCCCAGCAAGGAGGTTGGAAGAACCTCCACTATGTAGACATAATCAGTAATGGTAGAGAAAAACAAGCTTTCACCAGAGACCTTCTTAAAACCTCCCAATGCCAATAGAGAGATGGACTACGACTAGATCAAAGGCAAAGAATAAATAATGGAAATGATACCAGAGGTGATGGAAGAAGACCCATAAAGCATATATCTAGAAGGATTGGATCTCGCAGGGCTAGAAGAAGCATGTATGAAAAAGGACTACACCTCAATCCCAGAGCATCAAATTGAGGAAATACTAGCCAGGGCACAACAGCTACCCTCTCTAGGAATACAGGGATGAACGATAATCAACACCCAATACTTCGCAAAAGAATCCCAAAAAAGAGGAAGGAGAAACTCCCTGCAACGAACTATTGAAGTAGGGAAATAAATGGTGGAATTTGGATGGTTCCCCAAGTTAATCAGATCCTGTGCCCTCACCTCCCAATATATCCCATGAAGCTCATATCATGGAACATCTGAGGGCTCAATAGCTGTACGAAGCATAGGATCCTAAAAAAAAAGATTACGAAGGAACATCCTGCAAATTTCTACATGCAAGAAACCAAATGTACTAGTTCCACCCTAGAAACCATCTTCAAAAACATATGGAAAGGTAGCAAAATTATAGCAGTCAATGAAAATGGGGTGTCTGGAGGACTTTCCATCATCTGGAACCCTCAAATCATTAATCTGGAGAACTTGCAAGCTAACAGAAACTTCATCCAGGGTAACTTTCACCTGGTAGGTACTGACATTCACAGACTGCTCACCAATGTCTACGCACCCCAAAACGCGCAACAAAAACTAATGCTCCTGCGCAATCTTGAGGAACTCAGCATTCAACGAGCCCATTCACTCTATATTCTAGGAGGAGATTTCAATATGATTACAAACCTCCAGGAAAGGAAAGGTGGGAGACAACATCTCGAATCTGACAGTAATGGATTCAAATAATTCATCCAAAGCAACAATCTCATAGATCTCCAAACCTCCAACAGGATCTTTACTTGGAACAAAAAAAGAGGAGGTACTCAATAGATAGCCTCTTGGTTGGACAGATTCCTCATCACCAAAGATTTCATCCACCTAGGAGGGAATTTGGACACTACCATCATCCCAGTAGCGGGATCTGACCACTGGACGATACAACTCCACTAGCTTCACCCAAGTAACCATGCTCCCAAGCCCTTCCATTTTGAACACTGCTGGTTCAGACACCCTGGGTTTAAGGATATTGCATCCCATTGGTGGTATTCTATAGTACACCCTCTAGGCACCAAAATGCTTCAATTCCAAACAAAGCTGAAACTTCTCAAAACATGTCTAAAAGTCTGGAATAAAACTACATTTGGTAATATATTCACAGAGCAGAAATGCCTAAATGCCCAGTTGGAGGAGAGAAGGAACCAGGAAGAAGCCTGATGAAGGCATAAATCCAGAATCAACTGGCTCAAAGAAGGAGAAAGAAATACTAAATTCTTTCACTGGTCCACCATACAACACCGAATGCACAAAAAAATCACTATCATCAATAATGAAGCTTGGGAAAGGCTAGAAACACAAGAAGCCATCACAGAGGATATGCGTAATAACTTCAGGGACATCCTCCAGGAACCCAACAATCATAGGCAGGAAGCCATCAAGAAAATTACTCAACACATCCCTAAGTTGATAACAGAGGATCACAACAGGATGTTGCTGGCTGGGACCACTACTACTGAGGTGGAACATGTCGTGTTCCAATTGAAAGCTGGGAAATCTCCAGGGCCTGATGGTTTCACCACAAAATTCTTTCACTTCTTCTGGTATATCGTCCAAAATGAAGTTTGGGAAGTAGTGGAGGAATCTAGGTCTACTCGCTAGCTATTAGCAGCTCTAAATGCTACCTTCATCACTCTGATCCCAAAATATGACAGAGTTGCCTTGTCCAGTAAGTATAGACCTATAGCCCTCTGCAATGCTATTTGAAAAATCATCTCGAAGGTCATATTCAACAGGTTGAATAATCTTCTACCTCTCATCATCTCCCCGGAGCAAACAGGGTATGTGGAAGGTAGGCAGATCTTGGATGGCATCATCTTAACCCATGAAGTAATACACTCCCTCAAAACTACCAAAAAACCAGGTATGCTTCTCAAAATTTATCTTTCCAAAGCTTTTGATAAACTAAGTTGGGATTACATAAAAAATATCCTTGTAGCTTTTGGCTTTAGTCACACCTAGATCAGATGGATCATGAGTATCGTCACCTCCCCCTTTC